>RJWT010004093.1:0-34402 GCA_004365215.1 Cuniculus paca
AGACTCGAAAATGTATCACCTGCAGACTTCTACTTACTGTGGAAAGAAGAATCAGTGAATTACAAGAAACAGAGTTGCACATGCAGTTAGTAAAATTTATTATTGCTTACCTAAATATTGTTCATATAATATTTCTCCATAGAAGTCTGACATGTATGTTTTACATTATATTTTTACTAAATGGTGTTTTTCCAAACATAAACAAAACATAAAGTTTGATTTCAGTCCTCTTGCTGTTCCAGATGCTCCCCATGAGTGGAGATGGAATCTATATATTTTCCTTTGAGGCTGAGCAGCTTGTAATGACTCTGAACAAAAGAGTGCACAGATGTGATGCAATGTGCCTTCTGAGAACTTCAAGATACAAATTCAGCCTGACTCTCTCTCATTGGAACATTTGCTCTGGAGTAACCAGCTACCACGCTATGAGAAAGCTGAAACTAGTCTATGAAGGGAGGTCACATGGAGAAGCGCATGGGGAAAGGAAAGGAACTTCCCGGCCAAGCGAGCTGATGTTTCCGGTTCTCAGCCTTTGAATGTTCTAACCAAGGCTCCAGATATTGGGTAGAGCAGAGACAAACCATGGCGTCTATACTCTGTCTGAATTTCTCACCCACAAAATCTATAATCCATCAAAATTGGTTCTTTGTTATGTTGAGTTTTGGAGTAATTTTTTTATGATCATAAAACTGAAATATATTAACATGGTAGGTGAGTTATATAGGAGATGACTAATGAGAGGCTAAAGCTTGGTAAAGTTTCTGTCATGTCTGAGGAATGAAATGAATATTAGTTTTAGAGATGATTAGGAGAAAGGAAGTTTAATAAAGTGTATAATAATCATTTAAGGGTAAGTATTAAATAAAAACTTCAATTTTTATGCTGTTTGTGAGACAGTCTAAAAACTATACTACAAAGAGAAAATAAAGGAAAAAAATGCCAGGAGACCTTGCTTAGCAAATATAAGAGATAAAAGAGTTTACTGTTTAATTATTAAGAATAAGAAAATGGGTCAGGGGTTTAGCTTGGTGTCATAAGCACCTGCCTGGCAAGTGTTAGGTCGTGAGTTCGATCAGCGGCACAAAAAAAAAAAAAAGAAAAGAAAAGAAAAGAAAAGAAAAGAAGCACCTTCATAACAGTGAAAAGTAATAGCCACTGGGTGGTGCATATCTATAATCTCAGCAACCTGGAAGACTGAGGCTGGAGAATTGCAAGTTTGAGCCCAGCCTGGGCAACTAAGTGACTTAGTGAAACTCAGTATCAATAAAAAATAAAAAGACTGGAGATGTAGCTCAGTGTAAAGGCTCTAGGTTAAACCTACAATAACATACACACGCAAAAAAGTAATAGCTCCACATGAAAATCATGAGCTCTTCTTAGTAAACACATCTCAGTTACTTTTCTCATTGCTGAGACAAAATACCCAACACCCATAGTTAAAAGAGGAGAGGTTTTTTTGTAGCTCACAGTTTGTAGAGGCTTCAGCGCATAACTGACTGGCTCCAAGACAGAGTGGCATGGCAGAGGGCCATTGCAGAGGAGAAATAGTCCATGGCAAGCAGGCAGGAGGCAGCAAAGCAGCAACAGCAGAAACAGCTTTTATAGTCTATTCAGATTGTAACCCATACCTGGGGGGAGGGCACCCTTAGTCCCAGCATCACACTTAATCCCAGCATCCTAGATCCAGCCACCTCCAAAATGGTACAAAGCATAACAACACATATGGCTATACTTTATGGAAATGGGAGGATAAATCAAAAAGAACCAAGAGCTCAGATGGAACAGCTAAGAGATTTGGCAAATCATTCCTGTATAGGATTTGGAATGAGTTCTAATAAAATAAAAATTTTTTTTTTTTTTTTTTTTTTTTTCAGCAAGGGATTGAACTCATGACCTCACACTTGCCAGGCAGGCGCTTAGGCAACTGAGCCAAATCCCTGGCCCTTATCTTTTTGAGACAGGGTCTCACTATGTGGTTCAGGCTGGCCTTGAGCTCACTTTGTAGCCCAGGCTGGTCTCAAACTCATAACGATCCTCCTGCCTCAGCCTCCCGAGTGCTGGGATTGCAGGTGTGAGCCACCACGCCCAGCTGAAAGAACTTTTAAGATTTGCCCAGTTGGATTTCAGAACATGCATTGTGTCTACCTGCACCCCACTGTTTTGACCCCTACTTTTAAACAAAAATCATCTATAGTAGTTATCCCATTTCTGTATAACCATTCTATGTTGGGCAAAAAAGATTCAGATAATACATCTTTTTAGTTCACATGTCTTCAGATTGAGAGGAACACAATCCAAGGAATTTTTATTAAGGCACTACAACCTTAAGGCAACAAATTCACAGCTGGACCTGACTTCAATATAAAACTTTTGATCTTTGAGCTCATGCTGTGCAGGTGACTGTGTTCTGTGTATGAAAAGGGAAGATGGGAGAATGTGTTAGCTAGCCATTAACCTGACTTCCAGTGTTTTTTGTCTCTTGGTATTAGCACACTTGGATTAACACACTTGCATACCTCCTGCACTGAAAATAGTTGATGTCCATAACCAGTGTAATATTGTGGAAGACAGAATATGACCTCTAAGACTGTGTCATTGAAGATAATGTGGTTTCCACGTTGTGTTCTCTTGGTCACTGGCTTTAGTAGCACAGCTGCCAGGCCAGAATTATGTTCAACCACCCCAATGGAGAGGTTCCGAGAGCTGTGTTGGAACTGCCTTCAGAGTTTGCACTAATCTTCCAGGCTTATGAGTAAGACATCCTACAAATGGACATCCTACATCCCTTAACCCTACTCAAACTGTAAGAGTCTGGCAAGCATCTTGATTGTTAGTTCATGTGAGCCTGTACTGGAAGTGGTTGGATAATATGCTTCTGAACACTTCATCCACACAAACCATAGGAGATAACAATGGTTTATTAGTTTCATCTACTAAAGTTTTGGGTCCTTTATAAATAATTATAAAAAGCCAATACATGAATTTTCCCCAAATCTGAGAGCATTTTTAAAATAAAGACTATAAGCAGGATAAATACTTTTTAAATCATACTAAATATGTAAGAGCCAAACTGCTAAAATCAAAGACAAAGGGAAAATTATAAAAGCAAAACTCTATCATTACAAAGATGAAAAAGTATTATAGGGCCAGGCATATAGCTCAGTATCACAGCTCCTGCCTGGCAAGTTCAAGGTTGTGAGTATGATCCCTAGTACCAAAAAAAAAGAAAAAAAAAAAGAATATTATATTGAATCAAACAAAAATTGGCTAGATTGCTATTACTTCTCAGTAGAACTCAGAGGCAACATTAAGATAGCTTCAGTATGGTGCAAGAAAATAATTGCCAACCTAGAATTCTATATCAACCCAAAATGAAGTGATGTAAGTAAAATAATGCATCTCCAGGCAAGCAAAAATGGAAAAAATCATCACCAGCAAACACACATTAAAAGATATAATAAAGGGTATCTTTTCCAGGCAAAACATCCTAGATGAAATCTTAGAGTTACAAACCATTATAAACACATGCAAAAGTAAACCTCAGTCAATTATGTGAGTATAAGACAGTAATAACAGTGTCTCTTGAATTTTAAAATATAAGCAAAATTAGAATATATGAATAATATCATGTCAGGAAAGGAGGGGTTAAACTGGGATAAAATATTCTTTTTTTATTGACCAAGAAAAGGATAGAAGTATAGGTTACTGTCAAACTGATAAAAGGGAAAGAATGGAAGCATAAAGTACCCAACCAATCAAAAGGAAATAAAGTAAGGGGAGAACAAATCTTAAAAAGGCAGAAAAATTAGAAAATAAATGGTAAGATGGTAGTTTTAAATTCACATGTGTCCCTAATTATATTAAATATAAATGACTATATTGTGCAAATAGAAGATAATGTTTTTACTTATTAGGAAGGAAACAATATTATGCTGTTTAGAAGAGACAGGTTTTTTAAAAATCAGATTTTCTTGGTACATTTTAGATATACATAATGATCACATTTATCATAGATAATTTGTATCTGTACATGTTGATATAGTTTGATCCTTCTTTTTCCCATTCTCCTACCCTCCCTTCCACCCTTCTTCTTTTCCCCATTTACTAAAGCTTTGTTTCCATTTTTCTTTCTTTTCTCTTTTTGTTTATTTTTTCCTTCTTTCCTTTCCCCCTACCTCCTCCCTTGTTCCCATCCCCATTTGAATATTTTCTTCCTATTTCACTATACCTAATAAACATTTTGGTTCTTGCCTTAGTTACTTTTCTCTCATTGCTGAGACAAAATACCCAACATCCAAAATTAAGGAAGGAAATGTTTATTTAGCTCACAGTTTCTCCAAGTCAGGGTGGTGTGACACAGGGACAACAGTTCAAGGCATCAGAAGACAGCAAAAGCAACAAGAACAAGGGTGGGGGGAGACATAAAATAGACCAACTGAAATTAGTTTAAGGATTCATTTCAAAAAGTTAGAGGGTCCAGCATAATAGCACATGCCTGTATTTCAGCACTCGGGAGGCTGAAGAAGAAAGATTGCCATGAGTTCAAGACCAACCTGGGGTACATAGTCAGTTCAAGGCCTGCCTGAGCTACAAAAAAAAAAAAAAAGACAAAAAACAAAAAACAAAAAACAAAACAAAATGAGGCAGAATAACAAGTTAGACCAAAAATGTAAAAAGAATAGCAGAACTTTATAAAATTCTCAAAAGATCAAAACATCCAAAACTTAGGTTCTCTAAAAAGATTTTTTAAAACACAGTGAGAAAAAAACTTTGAGAGAAAGACTTTAAAAAAACACAAGGATAGAGAGAGAAAGGTGAAAAAGATCACAAATAATTTCTATCAGCAATGAATAAGCATGTATCAAAATACTTCCTGAACACAGGAAAGTAATAAAAAAATCTTACTGCCAATTAGACTGATATTTAAGAAAAAATACACAAGTTCTAGGAAAATATAAGATGAAATAAGAAGAAATGACTGGAAGGCTGGGAAGATGGTGGAGTGGCGAAGAGCAGAGAAACAGTCTCTCTCAGATTTGATGTCCAGACGCTGGAATACAGCAACATAAAGAAGAGAAGGAGGAAAGTGAGTCCTTGGGACCAGCACAGATCTGAATTGAGAATTGAAGCCCATGGGGAGAGTGAAGAGAGACCTCAATGCAGAAGATGGAGGAGGAAAGTGGAGCTTTCTGCCCAAGGCCCCCTCACTGCATGGGAGGGACTGCTAAAACCTGCAGATTTACAGTGACTACTGGCAACCCCAGGAGGCTCCAAAGAGAAATGCACCAATGAAACTGAGTAGTGGATGCAGCGGACTGCAGTGGCTGGTGAGCTATTCAGGTTCAGACATTCCCAGGAGAGGGCAACTGGATGTCACCATCTTGGAGGAGGGCAAATTGAATTTGGACCTCAGAGCTATAGAGTGTGCTCCATGTTGTTGTTCTCAGTGTCAGGATAAGGCAGAACCAAGTTCAAGTCAGTTGGAGGTTAAGGAGCCAAGTTCAAGCCGTCAGGAGGCACACTGAGGTGTTGCAGACTGAACAAATTGGGTTCCAGTCTCACAGCCAGAAAACAGCCTGAACTTCAGTGGAATAAAATGTGTAGGTCTGTTGGGATTGTCCAATACACCACCATAAATCTATGGCTACCTTCCTGGGACTAATCAACATGGATCTGGGCTCTGTCTATCCACTCTGCTTACCAGTGACAGCAGAGACATATTTCGAAATGGACATTTTCTTTTCTTCTTTTCTTCTATTTTTTTGTTTTTGTTTTTCTTGTTTGTGCATGTTTTTACATAAATCTGAACATTGTTTCTAACTTTTTGTTCTTGGTCTGTTCTTGATTTTATTTCTGACTTCTCTTTTTCCCTCCTGTCTTCTTCACTAGTTTCCCAGGTTCCATGATCTTCTTTTGTCCCCTAGCCTTGCTTCTAATCTCTTCCTCTCCTTTTTTTTTTCTCTATTTTTTCCCCTCACCTCTTTTAAATGTTTTCCTCTAAGGGTAAAATCTCCATATTGAGAGCATATGTCTGGTATACAATTTTCTGGTTTGTTTTACATTTGGTTATATAACTACAAATCTATTTCATATGGTTAAAGGTGAAAAATTAATAGTTATACAGTTTGTCATGTTCTAGGGTGTGTTTGATGCTGTTGTCACTGATTCTACTTTTTTAGTCAATATGACATAATTGCTCTAATCAGTTGTTCTTCCTGGTATACAAATAATGAGAATGTCTGAGGGTCATAAACAATACTATAGGTCAGTACCAAAGAATCAGGCACTAGGTAAAACAGGCAGCAACTTCTCATCCCCAATATATTGAAGAGATAAGATCTTGCAACAGACTCAAAACCCATAAACCAGCTACACCTGAAAGACATCTCTGAGTAGTCATTTCCTAAGGTTTCTCAATACTACCAATAAAGGTACCTGCCATAAGCAATTTAGAAGCATCAACACAGGAATTAAACTAAAAGACAAATAAGCAAGCAAAAAAGAAAACAAGATATAGAAGCAAGATCTAACCACAGACTTCCAGCTTGCCAAAGGCAAACCCAGGTGGCAATGAAGCAAAACAATTTGAAAGCCACCCACCTGGGCTCTCTGAAGTGGTAACAGCAAAAGTAACAAAGCATATGAATGAAACTCTAGAAAAAAATCAAATCAGAAATAATATCTCAAATAATTACAGAGATGGTGATCATAATGAAAGACATGCTTATAGACTCTAGAACAGATACATATAAAAAACATAGAGGGGCTTAGGAAAATGATAGAAACCATGAATGCCCAGTACAGGAAAGAAATGGAATCTATGAGATAGATTCAAACACATATCCAGGAGATTAAAAATTCCATTGAAAGAATATGCAGTAAAATGAGCCAGTGTGACAGAATGACACTTGTAGAACACAGGATTATTTTTAGTGATCATGAAAAGAAAAATTTCTTAAAAATTACAAAAGACCATGAAAATATATCCAACAGTGGCTAGATAATGCAAAGAATATCATAAAATTGATCAGAGTAAATTAAAAACCAGAAGATAGTACAAAATGACATTAAAAACCTGTTCACAGAACTGATGGGAGAAAAATTTCCAAGCATTTTGGAAAAAGAATTTGACACACATGTAAGTGAGTCACATAGAACTGCAGTTAACCATGATAAAAACTACACCACAGCATATCATAGGATTATGAAATTCAACATAAGAACAGAATATTAAGAGCTGTTAGACAAAAACAAAACAAAACAAAACAAATCACCTATAAAGGAAAGACCATCAGAATCATGGTAGACTTCCCCACACAAGTCCTTAAGTCAAAGAGTAAGGTATTAAAAGACCTAAAAGAAAGCAAACTACAGCCCAAGTTGATATATACCTCAAAACTATCTTTGAAAATTGATGGAGAAATAAGATATTTCCATGACAAAGAGCACCTGAAGAACCTCTAAACCACTAAACCAGCACTCCAAAATGTTCTGAGGACAGTCTACAAAGAGATAACAAAGACTACAACTCTATGAACCACAACAGAATGAATCTACCAAACAAGACAAATAATTAAATGGAGGGTGGGGGGCAACAACAGGAAAATAGCATGACAGTGATAAATCAATACATATCAGTTACAACCATCAATATAAATGCGCTGAATTCACCAATCAAAAGAAACAGACTGGCAGAATGGGTCAAGAAGCAAGATCCAACAATATGCTGCATAGAAGAAACATTTAATTCAGAAAGAAATTCATAGACTGAAAGTCAAAGGATGGAAAACAATACTCTGTGCAACTGGAACCCAGAAAAAAACAGAGGTAGCTGCTCTATTTGACAAAATGAATTTTAAGCCAAGACTGATGAGAAGAGACAAAAAAAATCTTTACATCCTTGTAAAGCAAACAATCCAAGAGGAAGAGATAGCAAATTATAAATACATATGTACCAAATATCATGACACCCAACTATATAAAACAAATATTAACGGACATGAAAAATCAGATAAGCACTAATACAATTATAATGGGTAACCTCAATACACCACTGTCACAACTAGACAAATCAACTAGACAAAAAATTAACAATGAAATAGAACTGAACCAAACTTTTGAACAAATGGACTTTGCACAACATGAGATGTGCAATCCCACAACATGAGAATACACACTCTTGTCAGCTGTACACGGGATGTTCTCCAAAATAAACCACATACTAGATCATAGAACATGCATAAGTAAATGCAAAGGAATTGAAATTATCCCATGCATATTATCTGACCATAGTGTAATGAAATTTGTAATCAATGGAAAAGAAACCAGAAAAAACATCATAAACACATGGAAATTGAATAATGCCCCCCCCAACAAAAAATGGGTCACAGATGAAAGTAAAGAAGAAATCAGACAGTTTCTAAAAAGAAATGATAATGGAAAATCAATGTACTGTAACTTACAGGATGCAATGAAAGCAGTCCTAAGAGAGAAATTTATAGCAGTGAATTCCTACATCAGAAAAGCAAAGCAAGCTCAAATAACCTACTGACGAATGTCAAACTTTTAGAAAAAGGAGAGCAAGTCAAGCCCAAAGTGTGTATGATGGAGGAAATTACACAGATCTGACCAGAAAATAATGCAATAGCATCCAAGAAAACAATACAAAGAATTAATGAATCACAGTTGGTCCTTCAAAAGATAAAATAAAATTGACAAACTTTTAGCCAATCTTATCCAAAAAAGGAAAGAAAATACTCAAATCCATTCATTTAGGAATGAAAAGGGTAAAATCACAACAGATCCTGCAGAAATCCAGATCAATACCTACTTTGAGAATGTGTATTCTAATAAGATGAAAAACATAGGAGAAATGGACAGATTCCTAGATATATGTGAATTACCAAAGCATAATTAAGAAGTTTTAAAATTCTAAATAGCCCCATATCAGTCAATAAAATTGATGAAGTCATTAAAAACTGACCAACAAACAAAGTCCAGGTCCTTACAGATTCACTGCTAAATGCTACAAGAAATTTAGAGCAGACCTAACACCACTACTTCTCAAACTCTTCAATGAAATTTACAGGGAAGCAATACTCCCACATGCCTTCCTGGAAGCAAGCATTACCCTGATACTAAAACCAGGATTCAACCATGAAAGAGAACTACAGGGCAATCTCCTTAATAAACATGGATGCAAAAATTCTCAATAAGATATTGGCAAACGGAATGCAACAAATCATCAAGAAGATTATATATCATGACCAATTAGAATTCATCCTAAGGATGTAGGGATGGTTCAACATTCACAAATCAATACATGTAATATACCACATTGACAGGATCAAGGACAAAAACCATACAATTATCTCAATAGATCCAGAAAAACATTTGGCAAAGTACAACACCCATTCGTGATGAAATTCCTACAGGAAATTGGAATAGATGGTTTTTATCTCAACCCGGTAAAAGCCATCTGTGACTAACCAACAGCTAACATCATAGTAAATGGACAAAAACTGAAATCTTTCTCTGTAAAATCAGGAACAAGACAAGGATGTCCACTATCACCATTCTTATTCAATATAGTTCTTGAAATGTTAGCCAAAGCAATAAAACAAGATAAAGATATAAAATGTGTGAGGCCTGGAGAGAAAGAATCTCAATTATCATTATTTGCAGATGACATGGTACTCTACATAGAAGACCCCAAAACTTCTGCCAAAAGACTTCTAGATTTAATAACCAAATTCAGTAGTGTAACTGGAAGCAAAGTCAACACTCAAAAATCAGTATCATTTCTGTACACAAACAATACTATAAACACATGAAAATTAAATAATGCCCTTCTGAACAAAAAATGATTCACAGAGAAATCAGTGACATAACACCTTTCAAAATAGTATCCAAAGATAGAAATACCTAGGAATCAATCTAATATAAAAAAGAAGAAATTCCCTTTTCTTAGATATCCAGAACCAATATACTGAAAGTGGCCATACTTCCAAAATTATTAAACATATTTAATGCAATTCCCATCAAAATACCAATAGTGTATCTCACAATTAGAGAAAAAAACCCCTAAAATTTAGTTGGAACCCAAAGAGACCTAGAATCACAAAGGCAATTGTAGGCAACAAAAGCAAGGCATGGACCATCACAATTCCTGACTTGAAATTATACTACAAAGCTACTGTGATAAAAACGTCATGGTACTGGAAAAAAAAAACAGCCTAGAGGGTCAAATGAACAGATTAGAAGACGCAGAAACAACTCCAAACACACTCAGCCACCTTATCTTTGAAAAAGGAGTCAAACACCTTCACTGGAAGAAAGGTAACCTCTTTCACAAATGGTCCTAGAAAAACTGGTTTTCTACATGCTGAAGATTAAAATGGGACCCATATCTTTCACCATGCACTAAAATAAAATAAAAATGAATAAAAGATCTAAATATAAAAGTAGAACTATTAAATCTGCTGAAAGTAGAATAGGTAGAAATCTTAAAGACATTGGTGTAGGCAAAGGCTTATAAACCAAACTTTGATTGCACAAGAAATATCACAAAGAATCAACAACTTGGATCTCTTATTAAAAAACTTTTGCACTGCAAGTGAAATTACCAACAGAGTGAAGAGGTTAACCCTGTGTGGGAAAAAATTTTCCAGCTGTTCTTCAGACAAAGGACTAATATCTACACTACATAAAGAACTCAAAAACTCACACCACCCAAATTTAAAAACCCAGTCCAAAAATGGGCTTCTGAAATGAATAAACACTTTTCAGATGAAGACATATAAATGGCTCATACATATATGAAAAAGTGTTCAACATTACTGGTCATTCAAGAGATGCTAATTAAAACATTGCTAAGATTCCATCTCTAGAAAGAATGTTTATTATCAAGAAGTCAATCAATAACAAATTCTGGCAGGGCAGTAGGGAAAACGAAACTCTTCTCCACCATTGGTGGGAGTGTAGATGGGTGCAACCACTGTGGAAATCAGTGTGGTGATTCCTCAAAAAACTAAAACTAGAGGTTCTATTGACCCAGTTATTTCCCTTCTTGGTATCTTCCCAAAATACTTAAAAACATACCACAGCAATATATGAACACCCATGTTTGTAGTAGCACAGTTTGTAATAGCTGAATATTGGAAACAGCACAATTGCCCATCAACTGATGAATATATAAAGGAGTTTTTTTTTAATACAATGGGGTGTTACCCTGCCATAAAGAAGAATAAGCTTGAGACATTTTTAGATAAATAGATGCACCATGAGACCATATTCTTAAGTAAAATAAATCAGACACACATGTTTAAATACCACATTGTTTCTCTGGTGTGAGAAACTGAAAATGTAACTGAGGACCAAAATGTGTAGTATATATTGAGAAATGGGAAGAAAATTTTCAAATGGGGAGGGGAATAAGGAAGTAGGGAGGAGGACAGAAAGGAAAGGGACAAGAAACAAAAGAGAACAGAAGAAAAACTGGAAACAAAGTTTTTGTAAATAAAGAGGAGTTGAAGGGAGGGAAGGAGAATGGGAAAAATAGAGAAGAAAGATACTTCATGTACAGGTACAAATTCCCTATGATGATATTATCATTATGTCTATCTAAATTGTACCAATAAATAAATTGATGATTCAAACAATTGTTGTTTAAAAAAGAAGAAATGGCTGAAAAATTTACTTTCAAAATCACTAGTTTGCAAGGTTTCGAGTCTCCCAAATAGGTGAAATTTTGCCTTAAGTTGTTTTCAAACAATGAAGGGACAACCTACAAAATGGGAACAGTATTTTTCAACTCCTCATCTAACAAAGGATTAATATCTAGGATACTGTATATAAGGAACTAAAAAAACTCTGACTAATCCAGTTTTTTAAAAAATGGTAAATAATCTGAATAGATGCTTCTCAAAAGAAGAAATATAAATAGCTAAAAATATGAAAAAGTCCTATATCATTAGCCATCAGCACAATGCAAATTAAAACTACAGTGGATACCATTTTACCCCAGTCAGAATGGCTATCATGAAGAAAGTAAACGAACAAACTAAAAAACACTGTTGTAGATGTGGAGTAAAAGAAATTCTTATACACTCTTAGTAAGAATGTCAATCAGCACATTCATAATGGCTTGTAGTGTTTGTTCAAATAATTAAAAATAAATCTACCATATGATCCACCTACTCCACTGGGAATACATTGAAAGGAAACGAAGTCAGAATACCAAAGAAATTCCCATACACCCATGTTTATTGCAGTGCTATTCTCAGTTGCTTAAATTATGGAATCAAACCTTGGAATTCATCAGTGGATGAATGGGTAGAGAAAGCATGATGCAAATATTATTCAGCTTTAAAGAAGAATGCAGTTCTGTCATTAAAAGAAAATGGGTAGAATTGGAAGACACTATGTTAAAAGAAGTAAAACAGACACAGAAAGACAAACACCACACGCTATCTCTCATATGTGGAAGTTTAAAAAAAAAATGTTGACCAGAATGGAGACTAGAGGTTATTCTAGTTTGGGGGTAGGGGAGGATGGATAAAGGCAATCTGAATTTGATTGGTGCACACTGTATCCACATCCTGAAATATCATACTATTCCATTAATAGCTATAGTTAATACATGTTGTCGTCAGGGGTTGCAAGGAAAATGATTACATACAGGACACGTAATTTATAATATTATTTTATGATAGTCACCAAGAGTCAAATACAAGAAGTGCAGGAGATCTGTCCACACACTAAAGACATAGAGAATCCAGCTGAGGGCCTGGATCCCATGGCAATATCCTTCATGAGCTCATCTGAAGACCTAGAGCCCATGACAATGCCTCCCACAAATCCAACTGGAGGCCTAGGGCCCACGACAATGACTCATGCAAGTCTGTTTCATGGATCTGCACTGGCAAGGCCCCAAGGTCAGCTGTAGAAGCTAGAAAGTCTACACCAGTGGGGCAAAGGATCCGTGCCAGTAAGTTGAGGGTTCTTCACTGGAGCCAAGAAGTGACACTCAAGGACCAGAGCTCCCCCACAAAGTACCACAGTCATCCTCAGTGACAATGAGGTCCCAAACTCCTCAAATGATGAGAACAGGCGAGTTCATATCAGGAAGCCAGCATGGCAAGCTTCTCTAGGAGATTGAACTGTACACATCTTTCCCTCCAGAGCCAGAAAGCAATGCTCAAAGTAAGGACCAGAGCTCCCCCAAAGTGAACTGCAGCCATTCTCAGCGACAAAGTCTTGAGTTCCTCTGATGATAATGCCTGAATTCATATCAAGGAAGCCAGCATGATAAGCTCCTCCAGGAGAACCAACGGCTCCAAAAGAACCAACAGCTCCAAATAACAACCAACACTTAGGGAAACCGACAACACTGCTCTTTCTCTCTAGGTCTCTTTTTATGCTGACAACTTTCCTCAGGTGGCCATCTACACTCAGCTAGTAATTAAGTCGACCACCAGTTTTCAATCCACCACACATGTTAATCAAAAAGGTTCCTAAAAATCAAGTTCAAGGTTTTTTAAATATTCCATTTATTTATTCTCAATTTAAGTGCAGGAGTATATAAATTAGATCAAGCTTGCTGATATTGTTATTAAAATCTAAATCTACATCCTCACAAATTTTTCTTTTTTTTTTCTTTGCTGTTTGTCCTATAAGTTTCTGATACAGGTGCATTAAAATCCTTCTTGATTATGGATTATCAATTTTTCACTTGATTGTTATTTTTCTTTATAAATGTCAATCTTACGTTTTTATGTATAAGTTCAGGATTGTGGTACCATCTTGGTTGGTTGTTCTTTTTGTTACTATATGTAGTGACTATTTTGGGTCCCTATTAAAGCTTTCATCTTCAAATAATATTTCAGATCCACTTCTGATCTCTCTTACTTTAGTTTACTATTGGTGAATTTTTCTACCTTTACTTTTAAACTTTCTGCATGATCTTGTGTTAGAATTTCTCTTTTAAGCAGTGCAGAGATGGAGTTTATTTGTGAGATACATTCTGAGAACCTGTTTTTGAATATATAAGTTAAATATGTTAAAATCATTATTGATATATTTGGACTTATTTTTGAAATAGTACTGTATTTACATTTTCTATGTACCACCTTTTATCATTATGGCTGTATGATTTTCTTTTTCACATTGGATTGAAAACAATATATAGCCTTTTGATTTTTCTTCTTGCTTAGACACTGTAGAATATGTATCTATTCTTTTACTAGAATCCTTAATATCTGACATACATAATTATGTGCATAATTTTTAAAAATGTCTATAATTACTCAATATTTCTTTCTAATTATTTCCTCATCCAATGAACACCAAATCCAACTCCAAATCTTATAATTATTACATAGAATTATAGCTTCAACATTTTCCAAAGAGAATAAAATTTTTCTTGAAGAATTCATCAATTTCAGAAGTAACTATTTTTGATGAATCTCCTTTCTTCCTTCTAGGTTTATTTACTGTCTGACCAAAACTTGTTATCTAATAGTACTTTTAAGGAAGTTATGTGGGGGAGTAAATTTGCCTAGTCACTGTCATATGATGAGAAATAATCATACTTTGCCCTGATTGTACCTATGATTTTAAGTAGGTTTACTGTCATATAATGACAATGACTTTCTCTGAACACTTAAAAAGTTTTAACATTGTTCTATAGCACTATGACAGTATTGAAAAATCTGTTTTTAGTTTGTATTTAATCAATTTTTTATTCAATCTGGGTTTTTTCCCTCACTGGAAGCTTTAAAGAAAATTTCCTCCACTTTTGTTATTTCACCATATTGTGTCTAGTCATGTTTTTATTTATCCTACTCAGTGCCTGAAGTGGAGGATTCTTGCATTTCTTCAATTCAGAAAAATGTTCAATCTTTATCTCTTCAAATACTTTCTGCCATTAACACATTAGCATACCTATGGGACTCCTATAACCTATATATTTTAGAAACATTCAATCTTTTCTCCATGTTACTCATTGGTCTTTAATATGTTTTAATGTATTTATCAGTCTTACTACATTCCAAGGAAATTTCTCAAGGCTATCTTCACTTTTATTCTCTTTTCTATTGTAGCCATTGTAGGCTTTATTCAACTGATTAACTCATATACTATTTTTTTTATTTGCAAGGTTTCTAAAGACTATTTTTAAATATCAATCTGGGCCTCTGTCTTGATTACTTTTCTCTCATTGTCGAGACAAAATACCTGACACCCAAAGTGAAGCAAAGAAAGGTTTACTTAGCTTACAGTTTGTTGGAGGTTTCAGTCCATAGTCAGTTGGCTCCAAGGCGGGTGGCATGGTAGAGGGGCAGTAGTTCACGGTGGCCACAAGCAACAAGAATGAAAAAGGAGAAGGAAAAAAACACCCCTTCTTCCCTCCCTTATACTGCATGCTAGCTCTGCCCCTGGGCAGGTGAAGCATTCACACCACCAATTCCAGTGCTAAACAGTGAACAAATCACAAACACTAGATTCAGCCACCTTCATGACTGCATGAGGCTTGGGGGGCCACCTAGACACAAACCATAACATTCCACCCCTGGTCCCCCAAAGACTCATGTACATCCTTTATGCAAAAAAATCTCCAAGAGTTACCAAACTCCTAACAGTTTCAGCATTGCTAAAAAGTCCAAGTCCCAAGTCTCCTCTGAGATCTAAGGCAAACTCTTAGCTGCAAGCCCCTGTACAAATGAAAACAAAGTTAAACATTTCCAATATACAATGGCACAAGATAAACATTACCATTCCAAAGGGAACAAATGGGATATAAAGGATTGGGACCAAAGGAAGTCCAAAATCCAACAGGGCAAACATTAAGTCCTGAGGATCTATGCTCAGCATCTGAAGCAATCTGGCTGCAAGCTCCAAAAGGCTTGAGTAACTCCACTCCCACTGCACTTCCAGGAGATTTAGCTCTCAGGGCTTCTCTGTTAGGCCCACTCTGCTCAATCCTTGCAGCTTCCCTTAGATGATCCATGCTCCTGGCTTTTTCAAACTTCTGGGTTCTCCACTGCACCTTTGGCTTCACACTCACAGCTTCACACACTACCTTCTCAGGGACACACTGCCCAGCCTCCCAGGCCTTCTTCTGAAATTGAGGTGGAAGCCTTTTTCACCTCAGAGCTTATGCATTCTCCATGCACCTAAAACCAGCACTGCATGGATGCTGCCAAGGTCTGTTGCCAGCTAGATCAGTGGCCAGGGTTTCCTTTTTCTTGGTTGTAGGAGTTGAGTGCTTGGATTGCTGGGCACTCTGAACCTGATTGTGAGGAACAGATTCTCTATGTTGCTGCCATTCTGGAACCTGGTGTGGCCAGCCACTACCATTTTGGAACCTCATGTGGCCTCTGCTGCCATTCTGGAACATGGTGCTCTGCAGCTTTCTCCTCCAAGCAAAGTCTTTGAGGCTGCAAAGGGTGGAGACCCACCATTGCTTTCCATGATGCCCCCAGGCCATCTTTTTTATTTCTCTGTTCCTTCTCAGTAATGGAGATCTCAGCTCTATCTTTACAGACCACAGCTTTACCAGAATTTTCTTTCTGGCCAAACTCACAATGTTTTAAAACACCATGCTTGCTCTTTGCTCTTGATTAGCAACATAAATCTCACTAAAAGCCCCCAATAACCATGCTACTGCCTCAACTGCCTTGAAATTTCTTCTGACAGATTAATCATTCCACCACCCTTAATCTCAGTCTCAGGCAAAGTCTCTGGACATGAGCAAAATGCACATAAACTTTCTGCCAAGCCATAACATACATCATGTGGAGTCCAACAACCAATGCAGTCCTTTCGCCCAGCAGAAACCTTCAAGCCTAGTCTTTACCAGCAGGCTCTCTATCAGTCTTCTGGTCTCCTGAGCTCTGACCAGAATCTCCCCTACAGAACAGCCTAGGCTGTTCCAGCTCTATGCATTCAGATGACATCTCTGAACCTTTCCAAACTCTTCCCATAAGCCATTCCCAAAGGCTCTTGAACCATATGGTCAGGTACAGTCACAGCAATGACTCCACTCCTCTGGTACTGAATTCTGTCTTCATTGCTTTTCTCTCATTGTTGAGACAAAATACTTGATGCCCAAAGTGATGCAAAGAAAGATTTATTTAGCTTACGGTTTGTTGGAGGTTGCAGTTCATACTCAGCAGGCTCCAAAGCAGGTTGGCATGGCTGAGAGGCAGTGGTTCATGGTGGCTGCAAGCAACAAGAGTGGAAAAGGGAAAGAGAAAGAAAACACACCTTCTTCCCTCCCTTATATTGTATGCCAGCTCCACCCCTGGGCAGTTGCAGCACTTACACCCCCAATCCCAGCGCTAGACAATGAACAAATCATAAACACTAGATTCAGCCACCTCCATGACTGCATGAAGCTTGGGGTGGGGAGAGGCACCTTGACACAAACCATAACAGTCTCATTTTTGCCTGCTCCTTTTTTTTTTAAACAGGGTCTCACTATGTAGTTCAGGCTAGCTTTAAAATCACTATGTAGCTCAGGCTGCCCTTAAACTCACTGCATTCCTCCTGCCTCAGTCTCCCTGTAATCTTAGCTGGGGTTACAGGCACATGCCACCAAGCATGGCTAGCCTTCTCCTCCTCCTCCTCCTCCTCCTCCTCTGCCTTCTCCACCTCCTCCTTTTAACAACATTCTTTCATATACTTTTGTGAAGCAATTCATTTTCTTCTGGAGTAAATTTATGTTCTAGATTTTCATTGTATTGGCTACTTTCATGGCATTAGATTACATTATGGGATTTGGAATTTACAGCTTCAATTCCAGTGAAAAGCTGATCTTTTGTTGGTTTCTCTTGCTCTCACTCTCATGCTTGCTCTCTGTTCACTCATGCATATCTAGTTAGCTTGCAGTTTTCTTTCTCAGCCTACCCTAGCCCCACAGGGTGGAATAAGACTGTATATTATACATTTCCGGCCTCTGTTCCCATGTAAATTGAGGCTATCATAATTCACCATAAAGCCAGTGAATGATCTTGCTTTATACTTAGGTCTTCTTTTAAAATCATTCTGAGTTTGTTTTTGTACTTTCTCCTGATGTACATCTTTTATTTTCTCATTTCTATGTCTAGCTGTTTCTTGTTTTACCCCCTAATTTTAGGGAAACACTATCTACTTGACAAAGAGTGTTAGGTAAATTTTGGAATATTTCCTTCTCTGAAAATGTCTTGATTCTACCATCATTTCTTATTATAATTTCTACATCAAACTCCATTGTTGTCTACAAATTTGTTTAATGGTTGAGAAATCTGATTCCATTTTTATTTGTAATCTTTCACATGTGACTTGGTGAGGTTTTTTTTTTTCCTCTCTCTAAGATTTTAGGCTCTTAGCATACTTGTCTTGGTTACTTTTTGCTGAGACAAAAAACCTGATGCCCAAAATTAAACAAGGAAAGGTTTATTTAGCTCACAGTTTGTGAGGGTTTCAGTCCATAATCAATTGACTCCAAGGCAGGGTGGCATGACAGAGAAGCAACAGTTCATGGCAGCAGAAGACAGCAAAAGCTACAAGAGCAAAAAACGGAGAGAAGACTCTTTCTGTCCCTTACATCATATGTAGGTTATCACCTGCTAGGTTGGGTGTAGCACTCACACCCATAATCCCTGCACTGGACCATGAATCAGTCACAAACTCTAGAAGCCTGCCCCCATGACTGCATGATGCTTTGGGAGAACATCCAGACACAAACCATAATAATCCTGATGTTCTAAATTTTACAATGATGTGTTCATTTTGGTATTGTTCAGTTTAGAATTAAAATTGGAAGATCATATTCTTCAGTTCTGGAACATTTCATTGTATTAACTGGATAATTTCCTCTCATTTTATGAAATGCCTAATTTGGATGTTAGATTTTAATTTTTTATGTGTTGCTTTCTGTTAGCTATTGTGAATACTGCTCTTATGATCATAAGTATACAAATATCCCTTCACAACTTTACTTTCAGTTTTTTCAGATATATGCCCAAAAGTGAAATTGCTGAATCATATTGTAGAGTTTTCTATCAGTTTTTATCCTCTTACTTGCAGTCTGTTCATGTCTTTATATCTAAAGTGTCTTTTGTGGACAGCATATAGTTTTTTTTTAATTGATTCTCCCCATTTGTCTTTGATTGGAGAGTTTAATTCATTTATATTTAAGGTAATTATTGATAAGGACAAATTCCCTTATGCAATTTTGCAATTCATTTTTTATGTGCTCTATAGCTTTCCTGATCCTTATTTCCTACATTATTCTCTTCTGGTTCAGTTGATATTTTTTGTAGTGAAATAGTTTAAGTCCTTCCTTATTTCCATTGTTGTATATTCTATAATTATTTTATTTGAGGTTACTATGGGGTTCACAGTGAGCATCTTTGAGTTATAACACTAATTATTAAAGTAATTATTAAATTAATATATTAATTTATACCAGTTTAACCTCAATAACTTACAAAGTCTGCTCTTTTAATGACTGATATTACAAAATTACATTCATACACTGTACATCAAAAAACAAACTAGTGACTAGTTTTAAAATCCTTGATGCTCTTAAATTATGTAGAAAATAATTTGTGTTACAAATCAAAGTTACAATAATACTAGCATTTAGAGTAGTAATGTATTAAATAAATGTATTCACTTCTTAAATCTTGTAGAAAAAAAGTGAAGTACAAATAATTGTTACCAAACTAGTAATTTTTAAAAATTGTACATGTTTACTTTTACTGAGATTTTTATTTCTGTGTATGACTTTCAGTTACCATCTAGTGACCTGTCTTAGTTACTTTCTCCTTCCTGAAACTCACAAGTTATGTGTCACCCCATGGTCAGCTTGTTCAAAGGCAGGGCTGCATGGCAGAGTGGCATGGCAGAGGAGAAAGAGCCCATAGCATGGCAGACAGGAAGCAGAGCATGATCAAGGGAGGAGGGAGAAAGTTATACCTTTCCAGGCCACAGCCCAGTGACCCACCTCCTCCAACCAATCTTCAACTCTCAACATCACACCCAGCTATAAACCCATCAGTGAACTAATCCAATGATTAATATTACACAACCATGATTCAGTCACCTCCCCAAAGTCCCACCTATGAGCACATGAGGCTTTGGGGGACATCTAGATATAAACCATTAGATTATTCCCCTGTCATCCAAAAGACTCAGGCACATTGCTTTATGCAAAATGCACTTAGTCAATCTCTAAGACTTGCCAAAGTCCTAAGAATTTCAGCATTGCTGAAAAGTCTAAGTCTGGAGTCTCCTCTGAGATTTAAGGCAAGTGCTTAGCTGTGAGCCCCTGTAAAAATGAAAACCAAGTTAACACTTCCAACATACAATGGTGCAGAATAAATATTCCCATTCCAAAAGGCAGAAATTGAGGGTAGGAAGGAGTGGGACCAAAACAAGAAATCCAGCAGAACAAACATTAAATCCTATAGTTCCACGTCCAGTACTTGGGACAATCTGTAGTGAGAGATACAATTCCAAAGGGGTTGGGGAGACCTACCCATCTAGCACTGTTGGTGGTTGTGGTCCCTATGGCCTCTTTCTTGGGAGAGATTTGCTCACTCTTTGAAGCATTCTTCAGATATTCCACAGTTCTGGGTTTCCAAGCATCGTGGGGTCTCTACTATACTTTCAGCTTTACTCTCACAGATTCATGAACTGCCCTCTCAGTGATACACTGCATGGCCTCCCAGGTCTTCTACTGAAATCTTGTTGGAAACCTCTTTGACCCGATAGCTCTTGCATTCTGCTGGTAAGACCAGCACCATGTGAACTACGCCAAGGTCTGCTGTCAGTTGGAGCAATAGCTGTGTTCTTTGCATCTTGCTGGTGGTTGCTAAGGCCTCCAACTGCCTGGATGACTGAGCACAGTGAACCGATCTTGGAGAACCAATTCCCATTCCCTAGACTTCTGCCACTCTGGAAAACAGTGACCTTGTGTCTTACTTACTGTTTTCTCATTGCTGGGAGAAAATACCTGGCACCCAAAATTAAGGAAGGAATAGTTTATTTAGCTCACAGCTTGTGGAGGTTTCAGTCCCTTATCAACTGGCTCCAAGGCAGGATGGCATGGTAAGGGACAACAGTTCAAGGCAGCAGAAGACAGCAAAAGCAACAAGAGCAACAAGGCAGGGGGAAGCAAGCCTCTTTTTCTCCCTTATTTTGGAAGCAGGCTACTACCCCTAGAATGGGTGTAGCACTCACACTATCTCTGTGCCCTCCTTTTACACAGGCTCAGGATGTTTACAACGTGAGGGCCCTGGCCCTCTGCTGAGTCACTTAAACTTTTAAACTTCTCAAGTTGGTACAATGTATCAACTATTACAGTGGCGGGCACTCTTCCCCAAGCAAAGTCTTTCACCTTTACAATTTAGAACTTGCAAAGGGTAGAGTCCTGCTGATTCTTGTTATGCCTTCAGGCCATTTTTTTTTTTTTTTACTATTGTCCTGTTCCAAAGTACCTGTTTTTTAAATGCTAATCTCTTCAGAAACCAAGTTCATCTCTGCTCCATCTTTACAACCCCAACTTTACCGGGGCTTCCTTTTAGGCCAAACTCAAAACTTCTAAATCATTCTGCTGGGTCATTTGCTCTTGATTCTCTAGATAAAACTGAATAAAAGCTACCAGCAGTGGCCATGGTACCACCTCACCCCTAGACTGCCTTGATATTCTCCTGCCAAATTAATTAGTTCACGGTCCTTAATCTCTATCTTCCTTCAAGGTCTCTGGACAAGGTCAAAATACAGACAAATTTTCTGTTAAAGTATAACATACGTGGCCTGGAGTCCAACTGCCATGGAGTACTTCTTTCCAGCTGAAACCTCTTGAGCCTGGTCTTTACAGGCTGCATTTCTATAAGCGTTTTGATCATCTGAGCTCTTGACAAGAATCTCTCTTCAAGCTCAGTTTATAGCATTCTGGGACTGTGTCTTAATTACTTTTCTACTGCTGAGACAAAATACCTGACACCCAAAGTTAAAGGAGGAAAGGTTTATTTCAGTTCACAGTTCATCAGTGTTTCAGTTCATAGTTGCCTGGCTCCAAGTCAGGGTGGCATGGAAGAGAGGCATCATAGAGGAGAAGCAATCTATGGCAATTCAGGCAAGAGGCAGCAAAGCAGCAAGCAGCAGCATGCCTGCATTTCCTCTCTCCCTTTATATTCCATTCAGGCTATAAGCATATTGATTGGTGTCATCCACACCCAGGTTGGGGCTTTCATTATCCACACCCAAAACTATGCTAGACCCATCTAGTTATCACATATCTTTAATCCCAGTATCACACCCTAGGTTGAACTGCCTCTGTTAAGCCCCACCCATGGGTGCATAATGCTTTGGGGCAACATTTAGATACAAGCAGACTGATTCTCTAGGCAGTATCTTCAAAACTTTCCAAACTCTTCCCACAAGCCAGTTCCAAAGGCTACTGAACTACATTGTCAGGTAACATTACAGCAACAGTCTCACTCCTTGTACCAAAATTTGTCTTAGTTTCTTTATCATTGCTGAGGCACAATACCCAAAGTGCACAATTTAAAAGAGGAAAGGTTTATTTGGACTCACAGTTTGTAGAGATTCCAGTCCATAGTTGACTGGGTCTAAGGTAGGACACCATGGCAGAGGGGCATGGCAGAAGAGAAAGAGCACACAGCACAGCAGAGAGGAAGCAGAAAGTTATCATGGCAGGAGAGACATATACGCTTCCAGGACACGGCTGTAGTGACCTATCTCTTCCCACCAGGCTTTACTTCCCAACATTACATCCAGGTACAAACCCATGATGGAGTATTCAGGTATGAGTATGACACACTTGTGATCCAGTCACCACCCAAAAGCCCCCATGGTGAATATGAGGATTTGGGGAGACATCTAGATATAAATCATAATAATTCTGACCAAGAGTTATTTATCCTTCCTCTGTGCTGGTTAGAACTAATATTTTAGTTTAAGTGGCAATTTGTCCCATCCCAGGATATAAATCATGATTGGTTTGGGTTAATAAGAACCATCTTCACTTCCCTTGCAGTTCATTGTTTTGAAGGTGAGTGATGAATGAAATATAAAGAAATACAAAGAGAAATTTATTGGCAAAAATTTCTCTTTCATTGAAGATAAGTGTGAGAAGACAGACTCTTGCTTATTTTTGCTCACTTCTGCCTTGACTACTGCCACGGGAGAATAAAATTCCTGATGTCATGGTCGTATATGCTCTCCCTCTTATTCTTGTTCTTTATACATGATCTTTGGTAACTTTTAGAATTGCATCTTTGTTACTCATATTCTCAAATTTCTCTATATTTCTCTATAACATATTTAGGGTACAATTTTTATTATATTTTACTGTTTGGAACCCATATACCATTTTAGGGAAACTGTCTTCCTCAATATTTGTGTACTGTCATGTGGGTGTTCTTATTTTCAGATAATTTCTGTCCTCTATTTCTCCTGCTTTTTTTTTCTTTCCTTTAGCATTTATCATGCTTTTCTTCATCCTTTTGGGAAAGTTTTTTAATTTGTTCTTATATCTTACTGAGTTGTTTTTCAGTTGTAGCTGTTGTGTTATTTTAACAGTTTTATAGACATAGTAAAATTTCTACATTTTCACAATGATTTCTTGTTCTTTATGTGCTGATATATTACCTCAATTAAGTCTGCTCACCATGATTATTTTATATTCTTCATTTTAACAGTATTCTTCAGAAAGTATATGTTGTTTAGTTTGATATTTTTTGATTTTTCTTCTGGTGTCTTGGGAACTTATGTTCTTTTTTCAGGTGTGTGTTTGGATCAGGTTGAAAACAGATCATAGTGTGTGTCCCTTTATGGGTGTGTTCAAGGAGCAGCAGGTGAAAGAACTCCAGAGCTGAGAGACCAGATATTGCAAAGCTACTGCAGAGCATTTTTGCCAGTGTACCCTTCCTATCACTTTATTGTGAGCAGTTATTTCTTATTCATTGATTAGCTTTAAATTCTTGGTTCACAATAATTATTCTTGTTTCTTTTAGTTCTTCATATAAATTTTTTTTTAAGTTTCTCCAACTAATAAGCAAGGAAGGTTAAACATTTTTAAGATTATTTGCTCTAAGTTGATGAGATTTTTTAACAATTTCCCTTCACTGTTATAGTGCCTATGTTCTCATATTACTGGGACACTTCTGAGAGAGATTTAGAGAAAATAGTTACATATCAGGCCTTTCCTAGACAGAGATATATGATTCCTTCACTCAATATTGATATAGCCTTCTGTATAAGAGAAGGAGTAAGTCTTTAAATCTTCTGGCATATATTCATTGAACTCTGAGCCACTCTTTGAATTTATATGTTAATTCATTGCCTATTCTCCTCCACCTTGCCAGTTCTGAAACATCAACCCTTGCTGGCTTGGTGTACTAAATGTTATCCATATGCTTTCTCTGTGGCACATCTATAACATTAAAGAACACTTCTGCTGAATAAATATTAAATGATAAATGTTAAAAAGAACATTGGGAAAGATACTACTTGAAGCTCAATTAATATTTGTCTGACGGATTGCCAAGAGTAATTAACCCATAATATACTTGACCTAGAAGCGTGACCATTTATGCCAGATGATCTAGGCTCTTTATGTCTCTTTTTTCCCAATTCCAGGTGCACTAGAATACATTGTTAGGCATAGTAAATGCAGACTCGAGTTGAGAGATCAGCATAAAGAAGAGACTCATTTTAAGAGACTTGCTCTCCCAGTTAATTAATAATGTAATTCCTTTCATGTTGATCACAGTGTTTATAATAGCTAGTATCAAGCCATCTACGATTTAAAGCCATGCTTACCTTTTGTAAATACATACATATAACCTTGTTGGAACTTCAGTATGCCACGACATTATATGGTTCAGGGATGAGAATTCCTGGAATGAAGTATATTTTCCTTTTGTATATTATTTGCAGGAAATAATTTTCCTGTTTTATAATGATCTGCTTTATGATACAATATCTACAAATCATATGTTAAAAAACAAAAAGAGGTTTGTAATCAAAATGGAAACTTTGTGACTATCTCAACCATCACCATCAGTTCCACCATTTTGCATTACACTGTGGCTACAATAAAGTTGGCTACATTCTTCAATTTATAGTGTTAATTATTCTTTGCATAACTACAAAAAGCCCAGAGTTAAATACCCTCAGCAGGTAAATAGCAGTCAGAACTTGACAGCACTAATGTAGATTTCCTATTTCCACCACCCTTCTCAAACACAATACGTTCCACAATCCTTTCTTAAGCTTATTATTCAACTTTCTTTTCTTTACAGGTTTTCTTTTTCTTTTTTAAACATCTTCCTTCCTTCCTTTGTCTTTTCTTACTTTAATGCTCAAACCTAAAAGAAGAGCAAAGAATGGTTGAGGGTTGTGTGATAAGGATGGAGAAAGAGGAAGGGGAACTAGATAAGGTAGATTTAAGTAATAGGTCATTTAACACACACACTTACATACACTCTATTTTCTGTAAATCATAAATACAGGTTTGCAAATTTTTGTGGGCGAATATATATGTAGAAGTAAAAATAAAGTTATAAAATGAATACCACAGAGGAGAGGTGTGTAGTTTCTTAAGGTGAAATAGAAAACAACTCTGCCCATGTTCTCAACTAGCATCTCTTTTTTTGCTATTAAAAAAATTATGTTGTCTTTCTTTCCTCTGCGACGTGACTGCTTGTATCTGTCTTTTATGGAAACAAAGACCTGGCAAGAAGGGGATAATGTACAACACAGAAAAAAAACATACATTTTGTAAACATTTTTTCTCATTCTATAATGTAGTCCCTTTTGGTGTTTAGGAAAGATTTCTTATTGAGTATCATGCAGATTTAGAAGTATGGCTAACATGGATTTATGCACATTTGCTTTTCCAGCGGCATTGTGTAAATCGAGGGCTTTTTACTGAAGGATAAAGAAAATGCGTGTGGCTACCTGTTGACATTTACAAAACCACAGCCTTTGAAAGCAAAAATATTTATCATACATTTTGAAATTTTGTAAAATTATAAACTCCAAATGATACTTTTAAAAACATGAAACACAAGAACGTAAAAAAAAGTTTCAAGTTAGTTTAGCGTTTAATATTTTGGGGGCTGGGGATGTAGCTCAGTGGTACAGTACTTGCCTAGCACGCACGAGGTACTGAGTTCAACCCTCAGTACCACCCCCCAATTGGTTTATCTTTCCACCCTAATTAAAAAAAAAAAGCAAAATAATTTCTGTATTAGTTAAGATCAATAATAATTTCAAAAAACCCTCAGAAGAGGAGCCATTTAGAAACTCTCCAGCCCTATAGTGTGATGTGGCAGTATTCCTTTGATGGAAATGAGAGCCTTTCCCGCTGTAAAGACAACTTTGTCCAGTTATTAAATATGTACACGTCTGCAGTTCAAGGTGTCTCCAAGAGTTTGGGTAGCAGCTTCCTTCGTTGACCAGGGCTTCTATGACTTAAAACTTGCATGTCAGAAGCCAGTGGTGGGAAGATACCCTTTGCTAACCCGTAACTGATTAAAACTTCAGGGTTGAGGCTATTCCTGGTTAGTAAGGGGTTGCCAAGCCACACAGTTCCTGCTAATGTGTTTACTGTGAAGAGCATAGAGTGGACGTTTGTCTGTCGTTTCATTGCCACTAGGATCTCTGCAGCTACTGTTGGTGAGCAAAGGGGGCGTCAACAGATAGGGAAGCGCGCTAATTGGAGAAGTTAGCAGTAATTCCATGGCCTACTCTCCACAGGCTAACGCGCGAACCGCGCCGGCTTCCGTTCTCTTCCGCTCCTTTCAGGTGCAGTGCAGATTCCTCCGCCACAGTGTGCACTCCCGGTAGCGCTCCGATCGGCTTTCCGTAAGACCCGGATGGAAGGGTAATGGCCGCCATGAGGGACTCGCAGGCAAAGGGGACCATGACAGGTATTTCCCGTTAGCGGGACCACCCAGATAGTTTAGGATATCGGGGCCTCTAGAAGATCAGCCCAGGGGTCGAGTTTGTGGGTCGTCAGGGTCCCGCGAATAGGTCCAAGGATCCGCCTCTTGCGGTAGGAAGCGCCTGTTAAATAGTCCCGGCCATTGAGCGCTTCCGCCTAACTTGCCGCAAAGTTTTTCTAGAGAAGTGGGTTGTTTTACCCAGCGCTTTTGTTGGCACTAGAGTTGGCCGTTCGATTCTTACCTTGGACTTGTTTTAAATTTGGAAGTTTTGAACTCTGCACGCCCACACCCTAGCAGCTGGGTGAGAGCCCGACAACAGTGTACATCCGCGCATCCGAGGGGCTGCGGAACCCGGGAGGAAGGGGCGGGTAGGGCGCGGTGTTTGGGGTGAAGTGGGGCGCGCGGCGCTCGAAGCACCATTCGGCAGGTTCCGCGGCTGCTGCAGACAGAATGAGCACTTCTCACGCCGCACCCCTCGAGCTGTAGGTTAGCTGGCCCTCCTCGACGGCAACTCTCATTGCGGGTTCAGTCTATGGTCACTGGGGGCTTTTTCTTTTAGGGGTGCCCAGCACCCTGGCGCGCACACCCTCCCTGTCCTCGAGAGTTGGGCAAAGGTGCTTCTCCCTGCAGACCCCAACCACACCCAGTGACAGCTGAATTTCTTTGTAACTGACTTCTTCACTTGTAGGGTCCATTTTGAATCTGTTGTTAACATGGTGTCCTCTTTGTCAAGTGGATAGTCTTTGGATAGATGGCTTTGGTAGTTGAGAAAGTATATAATGTGAATGTATGGCAGGTAAAATGTTTCTAACTCTTATGTAGACCAACGAAAAAGATATAGCTTAAAGTTCAGAAAAGTTAAGGTTCGGTTTTCTTTAGGTTTAAATTTGGGGCATTTAGTGCTTTGGAGGCATTTTAGTGAAAACAGTTGAGTATGCTATAAAAAAGTCTAGAAAGCGAAATAAGTCAGCGTTTAAGGAATTCTTAAGAGTATTGAACGTTGTATGATTGTTGCAGTGATGAAATAATGAAGACACTAAACTAATTTGAGAATCTGTGTAGGTTAGGTGTAGTTTACTGGTACTGTTGACTTGCTTTTTTCTATAGCCCATTTAGGGTTCATCTCAAGTTAAGTGACTAGAAAGCCATTTCAACTGACTCATTGAAATTTGCTAACATTTTCAGAGTCTTAACTGCAAATCTATAGAAATTTATTCCTAATTTTTCAGCAAGTTTGTATTTTTCTGGAATTCATAAAGACATGGCATTGTATTGACATGTTTGGGGTGGTAGCATTTCACAGGGAAGGTAAATGTAAACCATACTGGTTTTCACTAAAATTATGTTTACCACTTCAAAACATTTCATATCTGGTTTTGTGAAAGGATAAAGGACAGCAACTCAATGAATACCTACTGTGTGCATTGATAATATATGAAAATTTAGATGCTTGCTATTTTTTGCCTGTTGTCATACTTCACATTCTGTACTATACTGTCATTCCAAAATTTATTTTGAAATATTAAAAAGGGGACTATTTTAGCCTCAGTATGTAGTTCTACTTCAAAATATACCTTGAAATGCTCTTTTAGTGCGTTTTCTGTTTGTGGTTGTTTGAAATTATTCTTATTGATGCACTGTATCATTTAATTTTTTTTAATGATAGAAAACTTGAATTTTACCCAGGTTCCTTCCAATTACTATACTAAAAGATACTTGGGAAAGCTCTATAAGCAAAAGAAAAGGGTTTTTATATTCTTGAATTTTTGTTAGCTGATCTGAGGTGTGCATAGGCTGTGAATGGGGTATTGGTTCACATGGTGAGCAATTTTTATCGGATATTAGATTCTAGAAATGAGAATTATTAGGAGTTAGCGTTACAGTGGTAGGATATGAGATAAGAGTCAGGTCCATATACTAGTTTTAATTTTGTGATTTTTGAACAGGACTTCTTTATCTTGTATTAAAAGAAAATATTAAATTAGGTTGATTCTAAACTTTGAGTTATGATGTTTTATTACTGAATATCAGTGATATGTTGTATGCTTAAGTGCAGAGAAGTGTTTTTTAAAATTACAAAGCTAAGTTGAATGTCAATTATAATTTGATCAAGAGTTCAAAAACATTTTACTGACAATTTTTTCAAAGTTTTGAAATCTTGGTTTTCATTTCCAGATATCATCTCTCTTGATCACTGTTCCTGATTATGACATTGTTCAACCCTTAGATTGTGCCTTTTATTCCTTGAAGAAAGAGGTATGGTCATGATTGAAGTACTGGAATATATAGTACATTAAGTAGTAAATTCATATATTTTAATATTGGATTAAATACACTAAAATAGTTGCATATACATGAGTTTTCATAAGTTACAAGTTTTATTTTGGGCCAAGATAAAATACATATATGTGGATTTTCATTTTAATATCTGCAAAAAAGTAATTTTTTATTTCATAGACTAACATCTAAAGATGATTTCTATCTGTGTCATTCTCTTAAATGTAAAGGAAGCATTCAGGGCTTCTGAGTAATGAACACAGGAAATAAATAAGTTAGAAACATGTTTCAAAAATGTATAGATGGCTGGCCATGGTGGTGCATGCCTGTAATCCCAGCAATTAGGAGGCTGAGGCAGGAGGATCACTGCAAGTTCAAGGCCAGCCTGGGCTACAAACTGAGTTCAAGACCAGCCTGAATTGCGTAGTGAGACCCTGTCTCAAAAAGACAAAAAAAAAAAAAAAAAGCGTAGATGGTCCAGAACAGTGACTGTGTTTTGGTCTAAGTAGTAAATGGTTTGTCTAAAGTAAAATTAATATATATTTATGTTGTGAATTGTAATATCTGCATTATCAGCCAGAAAAGAGATTTGAGAATCACTATTGAGTTAGGACTGTTTCCTAGAAACAATCTTCTAAATATTGTGTGGATAAAAAGAAGGGCAAAAATCTGCCAACAAATGCATGGTATCGTAAGGAAAACCAAGGAAACACACTATACCCTGTATAAAAACATGGTTTATTTACTGTTGATGCACAAATGTCCCTTGCTGTCTGTGTTAGATATGACTTGGGATCTTTGTATCCCAAAATTCTTGGATACCTTAGTATCTCCATCACCAAATGCAATTAAGTGTATACATTAATATAGCCGTGTATTAACAATAATATAGGTGAATGCTGCATAAACTATAGCACCTTACTTTACTACTTTGGTAGTCGTCTCATGTTCTTCCCTAAACATTACCAGTAGGTAGCTTTCTTAATAGGGTCATTTTTTTCTTCAGAGTATGCATTTTTCTTTTGTCAGAGTTTAATGTCTGGCCACTATATTGAGTAGAGGGCAGCAAAGCTGAGTTATCAGGTTATCATTTGTGTTACTTACTTGAGTAACTTCTTTCTACATAACATGTGTTTGACCTCTTGCCAAGAGATTAACATGGGTACTATTCCTGAATAGAGAAAGTAACACTTGGCATTATGAGTTTTTTGTGCCATGTTTAATTTAAACTGTTCAGAAAAAGTAACACAATGAAGACTGAAAGCTTCAGATACAGTGAAATAGTAAGAGACTGCCACATGATGACTTACCAGATGGTTCAGATTTTTCCATCTTGAAAATTTTGTGAACAAAGTTTGACTGGAAATTTGATGTTATGATTGATATGGTTGCATAAATAAGTGTCAGAATCTTAGAATGAAATTGTGTTAGTTGAAGCTTAGAATGGTGTGTGCTTTAATAGGGTTCTCATTTCAAGATTTAGTAATAACGCGCTGGGCGTGGTGGCTCACGCCTGTAATCCCAGCACTCGGGAGGCTGAGACAGGCGGATCGTTGTGAGTTCGAGACCAGCCTGGGCTACAAAGTGAGCTCAAGGCCAGCCTGAACGGCATAGTGAGACCCTGTCTCAAAAAAACACCAGGGCCGGGGATCTAGCTCAGCGGTCTAAGCGCCTGCCCAGCAAGCGCAAGGTCATGAGTTCAATCCCCGGTGCCACAAAAAAAAAAAAAAAAAAAGATTTAGTAATAACAAAAAGCAAGTATTGGCTTAACGTTAAATAATTTCAAAGTATAATATCAAAATGTTCAAATGAGAAAGGGAACAAGGGAAAGGGAGAAGGGAAGGGAGGAAGGGAAGAGTAAAAAAAAATGAGAAAAGAAGGAAAAAATGGAAACAAAGCTTTTGTAAGTGAGGAGAGGAAGAAGGGTTGAAGGGAAAATAGGGCAGTGGGAAAAAAAAAGATTCAAGTTATTATCATGTACAGGTGAGAATCACTATTGATGAATGTGATCATTATGGGTACCTAAAATGTACCAATAAAAATCATTTTCTTTGGAAAACAGTAAACAAGATCATCATCAATTTATATTCAAAATCGGAGTGTAGATGACTGGTAGAAGGCATATACTATTTTTATCAACTCAGTGTCTTGCGTTTGGTGAAGCTACCACCTCTAGTCCGAAGGATTGGTGGGCTGTCAGGATTATAGTAACCCAGGTCTGGTCATCCCTTTGGAACAATAATTGCCTGTTACTCAAACATAGATCATCCAAATCCTTTAAAATTGAACTGTGAGTACTTCCTTTTCTCTGAAGTTGTTAGTCCAGGAGGGAGCTAGTGACCTTCTTTCCCATATCTATTAGAATGCCATCTTTAGAGGTAGAAAGTGAAGACAACTAGAGAAGAGAGGAATGGTGAGAGAGTAACAGTTTCAGTCTCAAGGAGCATGGGATGTTATGCCTATGATTTTCTTTTGATTCTGTGAACTACCTTCTTGTCCTCCATAGTCCCTTGGGCTAAAATTCTGTGTGTAAATTAGTTTGAATTGAATTGCATCAGAAAGTGGTTAGATGGTTGGCCCTTATGAATTTAAGATGTAGTGCTTTAAGGTAATCATTCACATCCTTCTACAATTTCTTCCTGTGTTATAAAGAATACTTTTCATTTATTCATCATTCATACATGTATTCAGTCCTTTCTTCATTCAATCTACAAATATTGTTAAATATCTACTACCTGTAAGTATCCAACTGCCTGAATAGTCAAGGATTATATGTACTAGGCTAAGTTGATGGAGATTTTATTTAATACAGCACTTTTTTTTTTTTTTTTTTTGGCGGCACCGGGGATTGAACTCTCGACCTTGTGCTTGCCAGGCAGGCGCTTAGGCCACTGAGCTAGATCCCCGGCCCTGGTGTTTTTGAGACAGGGTCTCACTATGCCGTTCAGGCTGGCCTTGAGCTCACTTTGTAGCCCAGGCTGGTCTCGAACTCACAACGATCCGCCTGTCTCAGCCTCCCAAGTGCTGGGATTACAGGCGTGAGCCACCACTCCCGGCATTACAGCACATTTTTATATATTTAGTTTACATAGATCGACAAACATGTTGAGAGTGCTATGATTAGCATTTTAGTAATAAGACTAGGAGGCATTCTTTAATCTCCTGTAGCCTTCAGAGTGCTTATAGTTCCATAGGCTATATGTAAATGAATGAGTATTACCTTTTTATGAAAAAAGGCAATAGGCCAAATTCTGCCCACTGGGATTAGTTTGTCAGCCTCTATAGTAGATTTAATCAGGCATTTCATTACACAAACTCTCATAATCACATAGTCTCATAGTCACATATGTCTATCTGCTAGCATCTTTGTACTCCCTTTTAGTTATTAGAGATGAATTTTCTGTGCTCCTGCGTAAGTTCAACTCCAATTCATTGAGTAAATTCCATTCCTTCTACTGAAAGGCATGACTTTTGTAGCAACTGCTATCGAGTTTCTTTCCTTTCCTCTTCAGTTTTCCCTGGATCGTTTTTACTAATTTTCATAGGCATACTGTAAATTCCCCTACTTTTAAAAAACAAAAAATAAACAAAATCCTCCCACTTCGGTTCCTCTAGTTTTGATTGTTTATTGCACAACTCCTTGAAAAAGTTGTCTATACTGCTGCTGAACTTCTCCTTTTCTCTTAAATCCATCCTGGTCCACTTTCTCCGCTATTAACTCCACTACACTGTTGTAAATGAATGTCACTGATCATCTTGAAATTCCAGTGGTCAATTACCAATCATCTTACTTGACAAAGTTAATCAATCTTTTATCCTGAAAACGTGTTATTTTGCTTTCTTAATCTCATAACTGATTTATCTTTAGTCTCACTGGTTAATTCTTTTCCATAGTACTTGCTTGTTCTTTCTCATCTTTTAATATCATATCTTGAGGCTCAGACCTCATCTCTCATTCTCTTACAGTTTGGTCATTTCATTCTGTTCCAAATAAAAACAACATACATACATACATATGTACGTGTATCTCAATGATTCTTAAGATTTTATCTTTCACCTAGACTTCTGTGTTCTGTATGCAGGTACTTATTCCACATTACCACTTGGAGGTCAAACAGACTTGTCACATTTTATGTGGCTACAACTGACTTTGATATATTGCCTTGCTACATTTAAGTTTTTTTTTTAAATTAGTATCTGTAGATAGCATCTGAACTCTTCTAGTTGCTGAGATCAACATGTTTAGTTATCTTTGATATGTCTCTCGAGAGTATATGTCAGTAAATCTTGCAGACTCTATCTTCAGAATATTTTTTGGAGTCTGACCATGGCTCATTCTGTCTGCTAAGATACTGTAATCTCTAACCCAGATAATCGTGGCATAGCAACCTTCAAAGTGGTCCTTTCTTTATCTTTTACTGCTTTGTCTTTTGTATTTTCTGTTCCAGTCATAGTGATGTTGTTCTTGTTCTTCCCCAAATACATTAAGGATGCTGCACAAACGTTGTCTTGGCACTTCTGTTTCTCTATTTGGAATGCTGGTTGCCCTAGCTTGTTAAGATCTTGGCGTCACTAAGACTTTTTGGTCAGTGCTTGGGCCTTGTGCATGTTAGGCAAGGACACTATCACTGAGCTGTACCTTTTTATTTATTTTTGTTTTTATTTTTGTTTTTGTCTTTTTGAGACAGGGTTTCAGTTCAGGTTGACCTTGAACTTACTACATAGCCTAGGCTGACCTCAAACTCACAGTGATCTTCCTGTCTTATCCTCTCAAGTGAGTGAAACCTCTTTAAGTGAGATCTTTCTGACTTACTATTTTTCTGTCTTTTTTCCATGCTTTATTGTTCTCTGCAGCAGTTGTCACCTTTGAATATATTATATATAACTTAGTTATGTTATTATTTAAATTACCAATAGAATATTAGCTCCATTAGGGGAAGAAGTTTTGTCTGTACCACTTACTGCTATATTCCCAGTACTTAAAACAAAGATTGGCATGGATATAATTGGTGCTTTCTGTAAGTCCAGCACAAGTGCAGATGCTGGTGTTACAGCAAAGAATATGTTGCATGTGCAATAAATAAGTAAAGTATTGACAGAGATAAAAATGTTATAAGAAAGGAATGCAAAAGGATAAAAAGAAAATATTTCTTTTTAGT
>RJWT010004094.1:0-34388 GCA_004365215.1 Cuniculus paca
CACATTATCTTATTTGCGAGGATGTCCAGTTACTAAGACAAGTTACATCAGTAACTCAACTAAATGTTTATGGCTGCTAGTTTCTCCGAACTTGCTGTCGTTTCTCTGACATTGCTGGCATGTTGGTTCTTCCTACTCCTGAGACTTCTTGGCTTTTTTTGAGGCAGGTTCTTGCTATCTACTTCAGGCTGGCCTGGATCTCCCAGCAATTATTACGCTTCAACTTCCCACGTGTTGCGATTACTGGCATGTGCCACTAGAATTACCACCCTGATTGTGGCTCGAACTGAAGCCTCCAGAAGCCCAAGTTTCTAACAGGATATTCAAAGACCAGCAGAAAATTAGAATAGCATCATGTCTCCATAAACCTTTTAGAAAATAGAGAAATTTACCCAAGAGTTCCAAAGAAGGAATTTACCAGTACATTTTCTTTCTTTTTTTTTTTTGAAAAGAATACAACCAAAAAAATAAATCAGAGTAGAGTCAATCACAACAAAACAATGAACATGGTACATGACTTCTAAACAGGGTAAAAAGCAATTGATAATGGCTACCATAATGCCTCTTGTTATCTGTAATATAACTGCTCATACCATCAGGGATAAGTAAAATCAAACAAAATAAAACCAGTTAAAACAAAAACAAAACAAACAAAGCAGAACAATGTAAGCAATACAGAAATTCAAGATGCTAGTAAAACAGCAGTGGCTACCATATGCTTCTTGTTATCTTCAGAATAGTTGCCTACACCTTTAGACATAATACAATCAAATAACACAGAATAGAGTAAAATCAATCAAAACAAAACAATGAAAGCAATACAGAGTTTCTAAACAAGATAATTGGACATCCTCAATGGCTGCAGTTACATATTTTGTTATCTTTAAAATAGTTGTCCATGCCATCAAGTATAAAACTCAGTGCTGCACTCTAGGTTTATTTCTCATCCAATGACTAGAAAGAAAAATGTGTTACCATATATAGCTGAAACTAAATAAGTTTCACTCCTTCAAACTGAAACCAGTAGCCTACCCTGAAATACTTGCACACCTAATATTGATCATAATAACAGGCATGATCTGGGGAATGCTAACTTTTGGGTTTCTTAAAATATAAATAAAGTTAGACACTAGTTAAAGTGATAAGGACAGATTTTAATCAGAAATAACCATTAAAGTAGGGAAAAGGGTGAAGTGTAAACTAAATTTTGACTTGTGAAAAAGCAAAAGAGTGTGGGGAGGAGCCAAGCAGAAGTGTAAATAGAGAGAAGGAAGTAAAAACAAATCAGAAAGGTTTAGCCAGTTTAAAAGTACAATTAAGTTAGCTGTGCATGCTACTTGGCAATTACTAAATTTAGGATCCTATCATTACACGGAGACTGGGAGAGAAAATCCCTACCTCCAATGTTGGCTGCAAGAAACAGAAAAAAAATAGCTTGGGCACTCTATAGTGTTTTTAGAAATGCACTTTTTGGGGAGGGTAGAAGCATTTTGGAAATGTAGCCTTGAGCTGTTAGGAACTCAACACTGAATTACATTAGTGCATATTAAAGAAGACTTTCTAAGATGAAGGCCTTGTTGAGAAAAAGCTCTGAGGAGACTGGTTACAGTTTAGTCAAGGAGAGAATCCACCAATACTCTAAAAGCATTTTCAAGTCTCTACAGATGCTAGAATATTATTAAAAATTTTATATCTGCTGGTAATATATCTATTATTACCAAAGATAAAAGTTCATTTTATTTATTTGTGTAATTAAAACAACGTATTTTTTCCTCATCATATTTTGTACTTTTTATGCAAATTTATTAGACATGGAAAAATCCATGATTTTTACTTATAAAAATCCATAATTTTATATGGAAAATCCTATAGATTTAATTCTTACCACATATATATGCACACAGAAGCATTAAAAAGTGTATATTTAAAAATAAATTAAGAGGGCTAGCTCAGTGGCACAATGCCTGCTTGGCAAGAGTGAGGACGTGAGTTTGATTCCTGGTACCAAATTAATTTATTAATTAATTAAGAGGCTTTTATTGGCTACAGTGAAGTAGCTTTTAGGATTACTATGACACTCTGGTCAAGATCAAAAGATGCTGAATGAAATACAAAAAAAAATCTTTATAAGCCTTGAAATATTCCATAAGCAGCTGGACTAGAGAGGGAGAAATCCTGGAAAGAAGTCATTAAACCAAATTCGATACTGTATTTTCCACCTTCCCTTCCTAAGATTTGTTAAATCTTGGGCTCAGTGCAATACCAGATCAATATGCCCAGTAGAAGGTAGATGCCAGCACCCAAAGAAATCCCTGAAGCTTAGGCAATATCAGTTGGCTCAGTAGGAAGAATAAATGCTGAAAATGCCAGAAATTAGAAGACATAATCTCAAAGAGAAGAGAGGTATAGGGACCTAGCATTATGCTAATATTTTCCTGAAATATCTTATTTACAAGATGTGCAAAATGTTTGAAAGAGTCCACACATGATACTTAAAAATGGAATGGAACTTCAAACAGATTCACTGTTAGAGGTAAGGGAAAAACTGGAGTAGGCTACCTATCAACAAAAAAGCACTTTCATAAACCCAGTGGACAATCCAGACATATAACATGTGGTCAAATTATGGTGACTATATAAATTAAAAAAGCATTATAGTAAAAGACACATTATCATTAGTCCTCTTCAAAATATTTCCCATTACTTCAAACACATCCCCTTGTTCTTCCACTTTCTGAAGCAGTTCTGAAATCTTCTTTTGTGAGTGCCTTTACAAAGTATGATATAAAATACATGTTACTGCTGGATGCCATCCAATGGAAATGCAGGCTGGGGATGAGATGAAGCTTAGTATGAAGGCTGTGGGATCAATTTCCAGTACTGAAAAAGAAAAATATCATAGTGTTGATAGAACTTCTGGAAAAGAAACCTTCATTCTTCCACTTAAATCAAAGTCATTAGAGCTTGTCATTCCAAAGTTGCTAAGAGTGTCTTGCAAAGACAGAGAAAACTCCCATGAATATGAAATGAATTGGGAGAAATGTATGGCTGAGAGATGGAGGGAGAAAAATACTGTACAGTAAGACATTTTATCTAGCTGCATCTCAAGCTAACTTTGCATGTTATGTTATAGTCGCATCAAACAATTTCCTCTTAAACTAATTTGGTCTGAATTTTATTCCACTTATAAACCTTAGTCTAAACTGAGAGATCAACAAACCCAAACTAACAGAACAAAAGAAAACAACAAAAAGAGCCCACAAACAAAACAAAAACAAACAAAAATAAACCTTTAGCATTTAATTCTTATGAAGAATTACCAACATTTTCTTGCTCTTTGGAGGTGATGATTTACATCAGACAGTGATATCACAATTTGAAGAGGATTATAGATTGCATTTCATGAGCACTGGAAGATCTGCTGCACGATAGAAACAATGGGAGTCTGTGGTGAAAGACATCATTGAAACGCTATAGGAAGAGAAGTGAAAATTGTATTTATTTCATTAAGTGAGACACAAGCAGGCCTTTTTACAATATTTATGGAAGAAAATATAGTCCAAAACTTGGCATATGAGTAGTGTTCTGAGGGGTCATGTGGACCTTAGATTTGGTTTTCTGAAGAAAATCATTTACTTTCATTTGTTTCTCTGCTAAAGCATATTCAAACTTATTTAAACAAATAATATACGTTATGCAAAAAGGAAGCATTCGATTAATCTAAGTCTCTCTTTGGAATTATAATTAACTCATTCATTTTATTATGTATCCTCAGTATCTGAACTCCTTAGCTCAACATTTAATCATTCATTGCACCAGCCAATCCTGAAATTTAATGTCTGACTCCTCTCCAGTTTTCTCATATAGTGTACTTTAGCCAAACCTGCAGCCGTGCATTATAACCTTTACTTATTAGAATGTTTCTAGCTCTCCGTCGATGATCTCTCTATTTTCTGGATATAAAAAAAATTTATAAGTTAAAATTTAATTTCTACTATAAAACCTCAGTAGTTCTTTCATTTAGAAATAATTTTCTATTTCTTCTAACATTCAAATATTTTCACTTATACTTTTTTTGGAAATTTGTTCCAATATATTTTTATGATTTTGTTTTCATATAAGTATTTTCCCTTTTAGACTGAAAAGATAGGTTTCCACACAACTGTAATCTTCAATTATAATTCATTGTCCAGAAGAATGGTATAACAAATGCAAAACCATTTCAAATAAATAAAATGCTTGCCTTCTGATAATGTTGAAATTATTTTGTGTAAATTTTAGTGTCCCAGTCTTCATTTCTTACACAAATGTAGGCAATGCAAGGGGAACCTCTTGTATTGGTTTTATCTTTAAAACATTTAGAAAATTATCGTATAAGAATATTTTATAAAACATAATAAATTTTGGGTAAAATACAGTGTAAAATTTCATACTCTATGAAAATTGACACTATATAGATACTATTTAGTGTTTTTACTTCAGGTTAAGTAGTTTTTAATAAGAATTTACTGCATATCACCTCTACATATTCTGACAAAATCAATTACTTCATTGACCATGATGTACAAATGTAAACAAATAAAACCATAAAGAGTTTCCTTTACGGTTTTAGTGAAATGCAAATGTCATTTTATAAAAACAAAATAATTCAAGAATTAGAGGACCATCTAACATACATAGTCTAAAAAGACATTTGGCCTAATTTGTACCTTAAAATTTACTTTTGACTAAATTATTCAGCTCTCTTTTTGTTCTTTAATTCGTTTTATTTGTATGGCAATAACCTAAATGATTTCCCCAAAACGTACTTAACTAGGCATTAAATCGAAATTTAATAGGATCATTATTGAGGTTAAATAGACACTTTAATGATTTCTTAAAAGATACTTATTCCGTTAAAAAGCAATATTTCCACTATGCAGTTATAAATTCTCAACAAATACTTATATTAACAATAGAATGTTTAATTAATAACTTTAACTATTAGAAAGATCTAGTTATAATAGATATAATCTATCATTAAAAGATCATTATTAAAACATACGTTGGAAGCCTGTGCTGTGTATTACCTTAATATTGATGTACTTAATTGTCTATTATGAGTACCATGTGATCTTAAAAAAGTAAATTAATTATTTTTGTAAATGAAAATCCAAAATATTAATCAAATATTTTCATATTCTCTACGTGCATCAATATGATTTATTGTGTTTATTTTACTTGAATTTGTCACTGAGTTTTGAATTGTTGAGCTATAGTATTATGTATGAGTTTGGACGTATCTTCAGAAATAGACAGTTTTGAAAATAATATCACAAATAAATAAAGATCATTGTGGAATGGATGAATAAGTGTAAAATATATAGACCCCAATCCTATAAATATCTCAAAAGTTGCCAAATATTTAGAAATTAAATAAGATATGCTAAATAATCAATGTGTGAAAGAAGAAATCAAAAAGAAAACTAAAAAATATTTTGAGCCGAATAAAAATACAATGTAAATTTTGAGATGAAGCTTCACTTTTAAATGATTTAGTTTTAATGAAATTTTACTGATAATTGATCAAAGAACATATTAAATAGACATACTAGGAAAGAGTAAAATCTCAAATTGATAATCTTATATTTTAGCATATCACATCACAATTACATTGATATTTGCATGTTAAACCAAATTTTTATTATTTTGATATATCTCACAATTTTTTGATATATTATGTAGTTTTATGTATTGTCAGCTTTCTTTTTTAAAATTTTGTAAAGAATTTTAGATTTTTGTTAATTAGGAAAATTCATTTTTCTTCTGTTTGTAATATCAGGTGATACATGGTATGGTTCAGGAATTCTCTACTTTTCACTTTTCTGGAAGATTTTACATAATTACCATTATGCTTTCCTTAAGTATTTGGTAGAATTCACCAGTGGAACTACTTGGATCTTGAGTTTTCTTTGTGGAAATGTTTTCAATAGGTATTCAACTATTCAGTAAATATAGAGACAGTTAGGTTATCTATTTCCTCTTTTAATTGTGCTATAATATTTTATGTCTTTCAAGGAATTATTCATTTTCAAAATTATTGCCATAAAACTGTTCATAATAATTTTCATTTTATACATTTTATCTGTAGACTCCATAGAAATGGTATTTCTTTTAATCTTGTTTTTAAATTTTTTTTTTCACTCTACTGATTAGTTTGGTTAAAGTTAACTATTATTCTCAAATAACTTTCAGTTTCATTCATGTTTTCCTTTTTTAAATTTTCTTGATTTCACATTTCCATTCTTCTGTTTTGTCCTATTTGATTGCATTAAATTTCACTTCCTTTTCTAGTTCATTAAATTCTAATTGATTTTAAACTTTTTTTTAAACTTTTTTTTCCTTTTAGTATCAACCTATTGCAATACATTTCCTTCTGAATGTTGTTTTAATGGTACCCCACATATTTGGTATGTTATATTAACTTTTTTTTTTCAGTTAAGAATATTTTCTCAGTTTTTTTTTGTTTCTTTTACATGTCCGAAGACTTTCCAAAGATCTCTTGGTTACTAATTTCTCCTTTAATTCCATTTTGATTGGAGAATGTAACTTGTATGTTGTTATGGCTTAAATGCACATTGAAATTTAATCTCCACTTTGAAAGTATTGGGAGATGCAACATTTAAGAAGAGATCACCTAGAGGTCTTTGTCATATTAATCATTATTATTATTGTGAAAGCAGGTTAGGTATATTAAAAAAGAAAGCAAGATTGCCTCCACATGTGTTTTTTCCTGCCTGTCTCCCTCTCCCAGTTCTCTCTCCTCACACCTCACCTGTGATGGCCTCCACTGTGTAATGCCATAGCAAAAATGTCCTTACTAGCCATAGATTGTGATCTTGGACTTTCCATCATCCAGAAATATATAAAAAATGTTTTTTTCTTTGTAAATTATCTAGTCTGTAGAATCCTGTTATGGCAAGAGAAAATGGACTGAACATATACCTTGATCCTTTTAGACACTGGGACTTACCTTATTTCCCAGAATGTGATTTATCTTGACAAATACCTATATGGCCTTAGAAAGAATGAGGTTTCACTGCTGCTGGTTGAGAACACATGAATAGTTACTTGTTTGATTTTATTTATAAAATTGATCTAGTCTATATGTTTACCAGTTTTCTACTTGTTCTGGCTGTTATTGAGAAAAGAATATTAAAACCTTGACTTATAATTATGAGTTTGGCTTTTTCCCTCTCATTTCTATCAATTTTTTACTTCATGTGTGTAAGGAATATTGTAACTTTCCAAATGCTTAATTTCATATCATTAACATTAACAGTTTTATCTCAGGTAATAGTCTTTGCTCTGTAATCTTTTTTTTCCCCATGTTAATATACCTGGCCCTTTTGATGAATGTTAGTTTTTAAATTTATGGGTTCATATTTAAAGTGCATCATTGGGCTAGGGATTTAGCTCAGCAGCGTAAGTACTTACCTGGCAAGTGCAAGGTCATAGGTTCGATACCTGGAACCAAATAAATAAATAAAGAAAGAAAAAATAAAAATAAAGGAAAAAATAAAGTCCATCGCTTATAAGCAGGATTTATTGAGATCTTGGTGTTTTATTCAATATAGCAATTTCTTACTCAAAATTGATGTATTTATCATAGAACTGTCCCTTGAAGTTTATGATGAAATTATTTCCATGATTTCTCTCAGATAAAAAAATACAAGGATACTCAAGTTCTTTATACAAAATAGCATAGCACTTGCATATAACCTATGCACATCTTTCTGCATATTTGGAAACAATTCTAAATTAATTATAATATCTAACATAATGCAGATATGATAAAGTTCTTAAATCAATTATTTATAGTATCTAATATAATGTAAATACCCTGTAGCTATACTGAATGTTTTTAAAGTGACAAAAAGTTTGCATATGGGGGCTGGGGATTTAGCTCAGCAGCACAAGCACCTGTCTGGAGAGTGTGAGGTCATGAGTTTGATCCCTGGTATCCCCCCAAGAAAGTCTGTATATGTTCATTATAGATGAATTTTTTTTTGAAAAGAATACAACCAAAAAAATAAAACAGAATAGAGTCAATCACAACAAAACAATGAACATGGTACATGACTTCTAAACAGGGTAAAAGAAAATCAATAATGCCTACCATAATGCCTCTCATTATCTTCAATATAACAGCCAATACCATCAGAGATAAATAAAATCAAACAAAATAGAACTGAATAAAATCAGTAAAAAAATAAAATGAAACAAACAAAGCAAAACAATGAAAGCAATACAGAACTTCAAGATACTAGTAAACAGCAGTGGCTACCATAATGCTTCTTGTTATCTTCAGAATAGTTGCCTACACCTTTAGACATAATACAATCAAACAACACAGAATAGAGTAAAATCAATCAAAACAAAACAATGAAAGCAATACAGAGTTTCTAAACAAGATAATTGGACATCCTTGACGGCTGCAATTATATATTTTGTTATCTTTGAAATAGCTGTCCATGCCATCAAGTATAATAAAATCAAACAAAACAGAATAAAATGAAACTAATCAGAACAATGAAGACAATATGAGTTTCAAATCATGAAAATTGATTAACATTGGCCACTTCCTTCCCTTTTTTAGATAATTCCTCCCCTTTGACTGTCCCAATATGTATTGTGTATTTTGGATCCCACCAACTCCTTTAGTTTGTGATACTAGGGAGACAACATGATATTTACCCATGTAACTCTGAACCATTTCATCCATGAGCATGATTTCAAGTTGCTTCCTTCCACCTACAAGAGCCTTGAGGTTATCTTCCCTTATAGTTCAGTAGGTTTCCACCACATAAAACATCATGTCTTTCTTCTCCATTCTGCAGCTGATGGGTAAGCTGTGCCTACTTTTTTTCTGGCTCCATGTCACATAGGGCATTGTTCTCTCTCCTTTGACTTTCAGTCTATGAATTTTCTTTCTAGTTAAATGTGTTTCTTGTAAACAGCATAAGGATGGATCATGTCTCCTGATTGACTCTACCTGTGTTTCTTTTTATTGGTGCATTGAGGCCATCTACATAAATAGTTATGGTGCTCTTGCACTGTGTTGTCTCTGCCATGCTATTTTCCTGCCAGTGGCTCCCTATTTTTCCTCTCCATTCAGTCGACTGTCACTGCTTGATGGTCCCCTTCTACTACAGTTCCTGAGAACATGGTCCTTTTTCTCTAGAATTTCCGTTAGTATTCTTTGTAGGGTTGGTTTGGTGGTCACCTTCTGCAGGTCCACACCAAACCTTGAGCTGCTGGAAGAAGCCAGCAGCACTCCTGGCCCTGGGCTTATCCTGCCCAACTCCAAAATAGCTCCCGGCCATTCGCTCTTTCCCTTGGGTGGACTGAGTCCCCTGCATTTACTGCCAGCCAGTGCAGACCTCCACATCCACCACTCTCTTCTACTGCCTCACCTCTCCACAGAGACCCCTGGGGTCGCCATGCCACTGTCACCGTGACCATGTGCCCCCAGGCTTCAACAGCTCCTCTCACAAGGTGAGTCCAGCTCCAGGGTAAGGGACCAACAAATACCACCTTCTTCTTCATCTAAGTTTTTCTTTTTACTCTCTCTGTGTGCTTCAATTCACATTTTAGATTCTTCCTTGGTTCAGGGGACCCATTTCTTTCCTTCTTATCCTCCCCATGATGCTATATTCCAGCATCTGAACTTTTCTCTCAGAAAGTCTGTTTATTCTGCTGCTTACTGTTCTGCCCTCTTCCTGGAAGTCCTACAGATGAAATTTTTAAAAATACTTTTGATTCTCTGATAGTTTAATGTGGTACCCACAGACACAGAAAGTCAACTGTATTTAGTTTCAATGTTGTAAATACTTTGGAAGATAGTCTTACCAATGTACACATAGGCATACTCTGTCCATTACATAGTCTGACTAGGTAGCACTGGGTATAAGTTTACTAAATAGAACCCTTGACCTATATATTCTACATAGAAATTTATATGTCCAGTGGTGGTAGACCATATACCATCTCCTGTGTGTTAGTAGCAGTTGAAAATATTGAAAACTTTCAGATGAAAAATAAAAAGTAAAAGCAGGTCAAAAAATGAGGAAAACAAAGAGAAAGACATAAGACAGAGAATCACTCCATCTCTTATCCTTGAAGGTATCATTATCTATTGCTATTGAGTACCAGCTGATCATTTTCGACACCAATGCATTTGCTGAGTCTCCATAAGTATAGTCTATGTGGTGTCATTTGTATTCACCTCGGGCAGACACACAGCCTCTGCTCATTTCATCAAAGAACTATTTATGAGGCTGTAAAAAAGATGAGTTTCTCCGAATAGTCTCCAAATTAAACTTTTTAAAGTTTAATGTTGGCACACAAGAATAATTACAGTTATAAACCATTAAACATTTAGAAGAAATTTATAGGATTGGAGGGAGAAAATTTACAGCTGTGGCCTAATACAATAAATTTCCCCTGTAAAAGCAAAACCACAGAAACATTTCTATTCAGGACTCCAGAAAAAGAAAATGCTTTATTAACATTAACCAAACATGCAGACACTATATTTGGACATTATTTATATAAAAAAAGATGAATACCTTTCTGCAATACAGTTAATTAACCTTACAAGCAAAAGTCAATTTTTTTTTTATTGTTTACATCGCTAAATAGGATACACTAAATGCATTTCTAGAATTAGGCTATATACACTTTCTTTCCTTTGAAGATAATCCATTGCTTATTTTTATTTCTTTTAGGAATTATGATACCACAATTATTACACTCCTGCATGGATTTTTGGTAATAGTAGGGTGATCTCATGATGATTTTGTTTATTTGTTTTTTCAGAGCTTTATAACTGTAGTTCTGAATCTGCGATAATATAGTCATTTAAAATTCTACTTTGCCTTATAGTGCAGGATATGCTTGTATCTGCTGAGTTTACCCTAACAAGTTCTGAATTCTAATACTCTATTAGTGTGATGAAGTAGAGTTGTCAAGTTATTGAGAAAATACTTGATCACCCTCAAGGACTGAGTATTCAGCTAGCTAATAACCTACTACTTAGAGCTCATTTTATCTGCCATGAAACTTTTACCAAAGGCAGTCATGATTTTATGTTTGTTTGGTCTCCTTTTGTATCCCATGGAGCACTTAAAAGTACTTTTGTTACAAATCTTATACATTTCATAATGATTTTTAATTATTTTTATTTTGTTGTTGCATTTCATTAATTTTATTACTTCACTGGCTGTTGTTTCATACCTTTCTATCAAATTATCATATCCCATGTAACTTTAATTAATTGTCCAGGATTTTCAAGGTAAACAATAATATCATCTATAAATTCAGATAATTTTACATCCTCTGACCTAAATTTTACCCTCACTTTTTCTACAGTAACTTTAAACATCTTTAAATAATTGTTGAGATACAAATCTTTATCATCTTGTTCTTTGACTTGTTTAGAGCATGTTTCATAATTTGCTCCCAAGATGTGATGATAACTTTTGTGCCATTTGAAATAATAGGTAAATAGATAAGTCAATTATGTTTAGGAAATGATTTGAGTTTCTTTTGTATTTGCAGTGCTGGGAATGGAAAAAGGGCCTTGCACATACTAAATAAGCACTCTGCTACAGAGCTATACTACCCAACTCTGAGTAATTGAGAAAATAGTTTGTTTGTTTGTTTATTTATTTATTTATTTATTTATTATTTGAAGTAGTAAGATGTTTTAAATCCTCTGACTTTGCACTGAGTGGAATCCTTATCCCTGAAATAATCAAGATAGTGTTTTTTTGCACACCCTCTCCTCATTCTAGGAGTTGGGGATTGAACCCCAGGACATTTGCAATGAGATACATTCTCAGTCTTTTCTTCTTTATTTTTTTTTTTAAACAAGTTCTCGCTAAATTGAAAATTCTTGATCCTCCTGTCTCAGTTACACAGAGCATTGCTACATCTGACAGGGAATGTTTTTAATGAAACTTTTAGCAATTTTGTGTCTTATATTAAATTTTTTCAAACTAAAAAGAATCATATACTCTAAATTTTTTGTGTATTTCTCTTATGAATTAATAACTTTATTAATAATGAGAAGTCTTTACATTCCTGGAATAAGCTCCATGTTTGTTTTATATTATTATATTGGGTGATTTGATAAAATTATATAAAATCATAAAAAAAATTTTCTTCTAGAATTAATGACTCAGTAATGAAGCATAAAAATATTAATCATACAAAGAAGGTGAGTATTAAAGCATATTTATTTTTGGTTAAACTCACATGAGAGATAAAGACAAAGACAGAAAGTGTTCAATATATTGTTTAAATCATAGTCATTTTATACTTTTACAAAGCTTCAATAGCCATTGAACAGTAAGAGTTTTAGTAGTGATCTTTATTACTATGTTTTTGAAACTGGAAATCTAATATAGCATTGATAAATCAGTTCCTATGGTAAATATGTTAATAAAGTTATTATAGCAATAACAACAAAACCCAAAAGCTGACATTTCTGAAGTAAACCCTATGTGTAATTCTGGAATGGTAGTATGGGGAATTTCACAAAGTTTCTAATTAAATATTCAGTTTGTTGGAAAGAAGTACACAACAAATTCTCCCCCACAAAGAAAAACAAAATAAAACTGATATGTGACAGTGAAAAAGTAAGAAGCAACACAAATGACATAAATATACTATTTGCAGAATTATAGCAGAAAATTTCTCAAGCATGGGAAAAGAACTTGACATACAGCCAGGGATCTAGCTCAGTGGCCTAAGTGCCTGCTTGGCAAGCACAAGGTCATGAGATCAATCCTCGGTGCCGCCAAAAAAAAAAAAAAAAGAACTTGACATACAAATAGATGAGGTGCATAACATACAGATAAGTGAGACACATAACATGCAGACAAGTGAGGCACATAGAACTCCAATTAGACATAACTAAAATAAATCTACAACGGGACATATAATAATCAAGATCCAAGAAATTCAGCACAAGAACAGAATATTAAAAGTGTTAGAGAAAAGAAACAGATCACCTATAAAGAAAAGCCCATCAGAATCATGCCAGACTTCTCAACACAAACCATCAAGTCAAGAAAAGGATGGAGTGAAGTGTTTGAAGCCCTGAAAGAAAATAACTTCCAACCCAGATTGATGTACCCTGCAAAACTATCTCTCAAGATGAATAGAGCACTGCTTTCATGATGAAGAAAAACTGAAGAAATTCATGACACCAAATCAACCCTACAAGGAGTACTGAAAGATATTCCAGAAGGAGATAAAAATGACCAAAATTTCAAGAACAACAGAAAGAAATCACCAAACAGGGCAAGCAATTAAACATAGGGGGAAAATTAGAGAACCATTAGTGGAGAAAATAACATGACAAAGATAAGCCAATACATATCAGCTATGACCATTAATGAAAATGGCCTCAATTTACCAATCAAAAGAAACAAACTAGTAGAGTAGATAAGTAAACAAAATTCAACAATATACTGCATACAAGAAACACATTTAACTTAAAAGGAAAATCACAGACTGAAAATCAAAGGATGGAAAACAATACTCCATGTGACAAAAACACAGAAAAAAGCAGGGGTAGCTACTTTGTTAGTAGACAATGTGAACTTCAAATAAAAAATGATCAAAAGAGATAAAGAAGATCACTGCATACTTGTTAGGAGAAAACTTCAACATGAAGAGATAGCAATCATAAATACATACGCACCACATATAGATGCACCCAACTATATAAGACAAAAATACTAATACGTATGAAAAATCAAATAGGCAATAATACGATTTTAATGGGGGACTTTAACACTCCATTGTCACAAAGATGTAGATCAACTAGACAAACAATCAGCAAAGAAATAACAGAACTGAGCCAAACTTATGAACAAATGGACTTAGTAGATATTACAATGTTCTACCCAATGACATCCAAATGCATGTTCTTCTTAGCTGCACATGGGATGCTTTCAAAAATAGATTATATACTAGCATACATGGCATACTTAAGTAAATGTAAAGGAATCGAAATTATCTCATGCATATTATCTGACCACAGTGCAATGAAACTGGAAATTAATGACAAAGGAAACCACAAAAACATTATAAACACAAGGAATTTAAATAACACCTTCCTAAACAACACATGAGTCATGAACAAAATTAAAGAAGAAATTAAACAATTTCTACAATCAAGCAAAAATCCAAACACAAAATACTGGAACCTGTGGAATGCAATGCAAACAGTCCTCAGTGGGAAATTTATAGCAGTGAATTCTAACATCAGGAAAATAGAACAAGCACAAATAAATAACCTAACAGTGCACCTCAAACTTCTAGAAAAAGAAGTGCAAGTCAAGCCAAATGTTCAAAGAAGAGAAGAAATCATAATGATCACAGCACAAATAAATGCCATTGAGAATAAGAAAGCAATACAAAGAATTAATGAATCAAAGAGTTTGTTCTTTGAAAGAATAAATAAAATTGATAAGCCCTTAGACAATTTTACCAATACCCAAAAAAGAAAAGAAAAATCTCAAAGTCATGCAAAAAGAAATGAAAGGGTGAAATCATCACAAATCCTGTGAAAATTTAGAAGATCATCAACACCTAATTCAAAAACCTTTACTTTCATAGGATGGAAAATGCAGAAGCAATGGATATATTCCTAAAAACATATGAATTACCACAGCTGGATCAAGTAGATATAAAAATTCTGAATAACTCAGTATCAGTTAAGGAATTTGAAAACATAATTACAAATGTGCCAACAAAGAAAAATGTAGGTCCAGATGGATTCACAGCTGAATTTTACAAGAAATTTAAAGATTTAAAACCAATACTTCTGCAACTCTTTAATGAAAGGGAATGGGAAGCTATTCTCCCGATTCATTCCTGGAGGCAAGTATTATCCTGATACCAAAACCAGAGAAAGAACCAACCAGAAAAGAGAACTACAGGCCAGTCTCTCTAATGAACATGGATGCCAAAATCCTCAATGAAAAACTAGCAAACAGAATGCAACAAATCATAAAGAAGATTATACACCATGATCCAGTAGGATTTATCCCAGCAATGCAGGAATGTTTCAATATACATAGTCATTAAATGTAATACACCATATCAACAGTCAAAGACAAAACTCACATGATCATCTCAATAGATGCAGAAGAAAGCTTTTGATAAAGTCCAGCATTCATTCATGAGAAAAACCCTACAGAAAATTAGAATAGATGGTCTTTACCTCAGTGTGATAAAAGCCAAACATGACCAACCAACAACCAACATAATACTAAATAGACAAAAACTAAAAGCTTTCAGTCTAAAATTTGGAAGAAGACAAGGATGTCCACAATCACCACTCAGATTCAACATGGTCCCAAAAACATTAGCCAGAGCAATTAGACAAGACAGAGAAATAAATAAATAAGGATAGGAAAGGAAGAATTGAAATTAACATTATTTGCAGATGACATGGTTCTCTACATAGAAGACCCCAAAAGATCCACCAAAAGACTTCTAGATTTAATAACCAAATAGTAACATAGCTGGATACAAAGTCAGCACTCAAAAATCAATAGCATTCCTGTAGACAAACAACAAACTCACCGAGAGAGAAATTAAGGAAACCACACCCTTCACAATAGCATCCAAAAAATTGAAATACTTAGGAATCAATCTAACAAAGGAAGTAAACGATTTATACATTGAAAATCACAGTACTCTAAAAAAAGAAATAGAAGAGTATTTCAGAAAATGGAAACATATCCCCTGCTCATAGATAGGAAGAATCAGCATAGTGAAAATGACCATACTCCCAAGATAATTATGCATATTTAATGCAATCTCACTCAAAATACCATGAGTGTACCTCACAAATCAAGAGGAAACATTCCTAAAACTCGTTTGGAAGCAGAGGAGACCTAGAATAGTAAAGGTAATCCTGGGCAACAAAGGCAAGGCAGGAGGCATCAAAATCCCTGACTTGAAATTATACTACAAAGCTACTGTAACAAAAATCAACATAGTACTGGCAAAACAAAACAAACAAACAAACAACAACAACAACGAAGAAACAGACCTGCGAATCAATGGAACAGATTAGAAGATGCAGACACAATTCCAAACACACTCAGCCACATTGTCTTTGACAAAGTGTCCAAACATTTTCCCTGGAAGCCTCTTCAACAAATGGTGCTGGAAAAACTGGCCTTCCTCATGCAGAAGACTTAAACTAGACCCATGTCTATCACCATGCACTAAACTAAAATAAAAATGAATCAAAGATCTAAATATTACAGCAGAAACACTAAATCTTCTGAAAAACAAAGCAGGCAGAAATCTTAAAGACATAGGTGTAGACAGAGAGTTTTAAACAAAAACCAAATGGGAAATACTTCAAGGAATCAGCAAATGGGATTTCACTTTAATCAAAAGTTTTTTCCACATCAGAAAAGAAAATCACCAACAAAATGAAAAGAAAATCCATGAACTGCAAAAAAGATTTTAGCCAGCTGTCCCTCAGGCAAAGATCTTCAATCTAGAATATATAAAAAATTTCTAAAAAATCAGGCTCCCAAAATTCAAAGACCCAGTTCAAAAATGTGCATCTGAGATAAATACATACTTCTCAGATGAAGAAACAAAAATGGAAAATGAGTATATGAAAAGATGTTCAACATCATTTGTCATTTGAGAAATGCCAATTAAAATGACACAGAGATTGCATCTCACACCAGAAAGAATGACTATCATCAAAAAAATCAACCAATAACAGATGCTGACAGGACTATTGGTGAGAGTGCAGACTTGTGCTACCACTTTGGAAATCAGTGTGGAGATTTCCTCATAAAACTAGGATTCGAGCCCCCATTTGACCCAGCTATTACTCTTCTGGGTATTTTCCTTGACTAATTAAAAACATCATACCATAGCTATATATATGCATTCATATTTATAGCAGCACACTTTGTAATAGCTAAAACCTGGAATCAACCCAAATGCTCATCAACCGAGTAATGGATAAAAAAGATGCGATATTTTTATACAATGGAGTACTGTTCAGCTATAAAGAAAATCTCAAGGCTTTTATAACCTCCATGCAACTAGAGACCATACTCATAAGTGAAATAAATCAGACTTGCAGGTATAGAGATCATATTGTGTAAGCCACTGAAAGAGTAAATAAGATCTAAAATCTACAGTAGATATTGTGAAAGGGGAAGAAGCTGATCAAAATGAAAAAGAAACAAACAAAAAAACTGGGATGGTTCAAATGAGAAAAGAAAGAAGGAGAATATATGCATATATATAGAATAAATATATATATATCATATATGATAGCTAAGATAATTGTACTGCTAATTCTAGTAGTTCCTGGAATGAACAGTTACTGCTTACATTGTTTGACCAATTTTGCATACCTATATCTGGCAATCTGAGCAACTATTTTGAAAGTAGTAATATGCAATATTACAACCATTGTTAATTTCCTACCATCTTGTTTTGAAATCCTATATCATTTTTGTTGTTGTTGATGTTGTTTTATTCTCTTTAAAATAAAAAGAAAGGTTAAAAAAATTATCCCTTCCAAAAAACTCACACTGTCCTAAGTACATACAGCAAGTAGACAAATACTCAATGCAGTGCTCTTAGTAAGAATAGTGAGTCTACAATACTTGAAGTATAACTTTCTTACACCCATTGCCCAGTTCATTCAATGCAAGTAAAATTCTTGATGTCTGTGAGGCAAAAAGAGGCTTCTTTTTTCCATTCCTTCTAATTCAGAGCTGTGCTTTCACCCCAAAGGGTGATGGTACAACCATCTCATCTTCCTCAGTCATATTTTGGAACAGCACTATTCTGAGTGGGCTTCATTCTCAAAAGCAGCAAATACCATGAGAGAGAATAATTAGGGAGATCTAGTAGTCCCATAATATTGGTGAGCAAAACAGAGCAGCCTGAAGTTTAGCAGGGACTGACAGGAAGAGAGAGCATTGAGAAGATTCTCTTTGGGATTACACTGAACTGTGGGAATCAGGAATACCACGCACTTACCAAGCTGCACCCGTGCTCAGAGTGGATGCGGTGGGCATTTAAAACGATCCTCCTGCACCACACAGATCAACTGATAGAATGTAGAAACTGGCAGACACAGAGATCTTGCAATGAAATACTGGCTCACATTAAGATACTCTAACTGAAAATCACCTGTAAGAAGATTATTCATTAATACAATTTCATGTCCCTCTGGCAATCTGGAACAGTGTTTCTATGCCCAATTCTATGAGCTTTTTTAGCTGATCAGAGTAGGAACTCCAAGTCACCAGTCCTTGGGTAAGTGTGCACGAAAATCTAACTATGATAACAGTCTAATCGCATTCAAAACAAAAGAGTAAAAACCTAACTGATGAGACGGCTGTAAATACTTTCTTTGATTGATAGTGCAATATGCAAACCAAGAGACAACCCTTGGTCATTATCTTACAAGATACTAGTAACAATAAAAAAACCTAATAAGGACATGAGAGACTTCAAACTGCAGGGAAAATAAATTTCAAAGAATAATTTCTATCTAGTCACTGAACAAATAAACAGGTGATCAAAAAACAAAATATTGATCGTGTGTGAGCATGCATGCTCAAGTGTGTGTGTGTAAGAGAGATTCAGCTTCCACAGTTTGACAGTATTTTCTTTTAAGTACTGAGATGGCTTTTATTTTTAATTCTTTCCAGTTTTATTGAAGTATAACTGACAAGAAAATGTGCATACATTTAAAGTGTGCAACTTGATATTTTGATATATACATTTTGTGAAAGGATTACCACAATTAAGCAAATTGGCATCCATCAACTTACAAGGAAAGATAATCTTAAAATACTTTTTCTACCAGTAAGTGATGACATGTTATTTTCTTGAGAATGTGGCTCAAAGTAAGGAAAACAAAAGAAAATACAAAAGGAAACAATCGAAACTGGTTCTGTGGGATTCAAATTTTGGATCAGATAAGGACTGTAAAAGATAAAATAATGTTTTTCAAGAATTAAAAAATAACAATATGTGTTAAACCTAGAGGACCTCATGATCACAAGGTCTTCTCAAATAGTAAACACCCATAATAAAATAGAAACCACAAAGAAATTTTTAGTATCTGTGCTGCCTAAGCAAGCACTCAAATGGAATTTTTAAAATTACCCAAAATAAAAAGTAATGAGATTTTCCACAACATTTTTGTGTAGGCAAAAGAAAATTTTGCAAATATTTAAATAGTTGATAGAGGTTATTAATTTGATAAGCAGAGATAAAAGTAATGTGAACCTAGCCTCAGAGCAATGTGGGGAATCATTAAGAAGAGCAATATATGAATAATAGTAATATCAAAATAAAAGGAGAAAGAGGAAGGATAATTTGAAGAAATAATGGTTAAATACATTCCAAATTTGATGAATAATATTAATCAACATATCTGAGAAATGCAATGAATTTCAAGTAAACAAATACAAAAGAATCAAGATTAATTTAGGTAAATGGTGAAAATCAAAGGCACACCCAACTAAAATGTACACTTTTTATGCTTTATATATTAGTTAATAATAAAAGAAAATCAAAATTAAAGAGAACATATTGTAGGTAGAAAGAGAAAAACAACTCGTCCAGTAGAAATGAAACCTACAAAGATTAATAACATTTGTCATAAAAAACAATGAAGGAAGCAAGTAACACACAGCATATTCAAAGCTCAAAGTGTTAAAAACTTAATGAAAAAAGACAAAATAAAGACAATTTGTTGTTCTCAGATCGGTTACATTAAATAATAAAGTGATTCAGATTAAAAGTAAATAATAGCCCACTTTAAAGCAAAATGCAACAACATACTTCTACTGAATGAGTTATGTAGCTAGTTATAAAAGGCAGTATAATTATAAATTTATCCTCTAATTTTAAATAATTAAAAGAAACAATTGAATAGAAGAATGTGTATATATCTATGTTGCTGGACTTACAGTGTGCAACTGGTGGAGGAGTACAGTAGAAAGACACAGAAATAGAGACATACAATAGATGTGCAAAGGAGACAGTCTTGAAAAAAGCTGTAGTGGAATGAAAAAGTAAATTCTAATAGTGATGCAAATATATAGGGAAAAAATGAGAAGAATTAAAACTGATGAAAATATTCCGTTCTATTTTGGCAATATTTTCCAGATTTATAATTTAATAAAAATAATTATACACTTTAATTGGCTTAGGTACACTTTCAAAGAGTCATTTAAATATGTCATTAGAGGATAGAATTTTGGCACAGAGAATACCTTGCACAACATATGAAATGTTCCATTTAAACATCTTAGGATAGTCATATAGAATACGTAGTGTAGCAAATGACAGAGTCTCTGAGCAGGAAAATAGGTGCTCAAAAGTCAACTTATGAATGGTTTTGTATTTCATAGTACATAGTAGGATTTTCTCTATAATTGAATTTTAATTTCTCAACACAAAATGTATTTTTATAATAGCTTATTGGAAGTAAATATTCATTTTATAGTTCATCCACAAATATTTAGCACATATATTTCATAAAAGCATTTGCTTGGAGTGAAGTTGTAAGTTTCCTTTTTAATTTTCTGAGATATTAAAACAAACTTAGTAACATCGAGGTTACAAACTAAGATTGAATAAACAAAGTCTTCGATGAACGGTCTGCAGTGAATTCATAGACATCAATTATCAGAATAGCCTACAGCTGAGAATTGTTGATCTATAATGTATGAGTTAAAAGATAAGAGATAAAACAATACTAGTGAAAGAACTATTACCTGTATACCTTGTACACGGACGTATTTTGCTGTAGTAAGAGGAAAATATAGTTTGGTTAAGCTAAAACACAAAGCAATGGGGAAGGATAAAAAGAAAGGGAAAAACCAATATGTACGTTTCTACACAAAGTCATATTCACAGTCTTTAGTAACAACAGCCCATTACATAAGGCTAGGGTTCTTCTGTTTTTCAGAAAACTCTCGCTGATTTCATTTTTAAGAAGTGGCATATTAATAGGTAATTTGAAAAAGTATTTATTTTTATGATTCTGCTTGTGTACTGAATAGCGTTTGAAAATGGAAGAGGGAAGATGGTAGAAAATTGAAACAGTGAGAATCGGTAATTTGTTTGTAATAGATGAGGATTATATTGTTCCGTATTTTGTTATCTTTCTGCCCAGGATTTGTTGACTGGTGCAATCAAGTGAAGGAGCAGTGGTGATGGATGTCAGATGATTATAATTTCTGTGTTGTTGTTCCAGCCATCAAAAGTCTGAAATATTTTCAGAATTGCTGCAGCTGCAACTGATGCCATTTCTGAGCAATGATCATAACAATTTGCAAATATACATGGATTAGTGTGGTACTAATGTGAGTCTTGGAAACCAGTACACTCTGCAGCTGTTCATTTTCAGAGTAGAAATGTCCAGTCTTATGGGAGCGGTGCCTCTGTACCAGAAGGAGGCCATACAGTGTCTTTGAATGACACAGGTATTAAATAAAAACTAACATCATACCTGAAATTATATTGTTTCTTTTTAAACATCAAAGGTCAGGAAATTAAATTAGAACTTTATATCTACACACCAACTTCCTCTGCAAAAAATTGTGGATACATCAACATTGTGGATTGATTGATTAGCTGCTGTTTGAGCTAAACTAAAAATAATGTTTATGGAGTTTTAGCATATTTAAGTTGAAAATCTGAGGAGAAATTGTTTTCATCAAGTTTAGTTTTTGTCTCAGACTAAAACTCTAATTGTTCAGTCTTTTTAGACATATTTCCCCCGGTAATGTAACTTTTACTTATAGGAAAGCAAAACAAAAGCAAATAAGATGATTCAAATTTGCCCCTCTCTTACATTTCATATAAATTCTTATTTCTGTTAAAATCAAAATTAATATTTGAAGAGAGCAAAGTGATATGCATTGAATTTTCTTCAGTTCTTTTTTGAAAATGTGTTTTTAATTTGTTGTTTATTATATAAAGCTTTTCTTTTACCATAGAAATTCGATTTTAAGTACATTAACTGTGAATCATCTAAAGGATCTTCGTTGCTACTATTTTCTTAGGGGAATATTTCATGAATTATGATACCACAAAGAACATGAAAATGAAAATTCATATATTTTTGTTAATAATACCTTGTTATGTAGGGTTAATAAAATGTTTAATATACTAAAAAATACTGTCCTTTGATGCTCATCCACATTAAAATAAGGTAATGTTTGTGTGTTAAAAATTCAGATTGAAGCTCAGTTGTCCCGTCTGTAGTGTGCATAAGAGTTAGCAAAGTTCTTTAAAAAATGTTCTGGAGCTTATCTGGGCCAGCCAAAAGACTGTATTTCAACAAGTTTTTAGCAAGTATCCATCCTTCACCAATGATCCATAGAACAGCAACATCAAAACTAAAGTAGTACAATATTCAAACAGGAATTAAATTAAATAATATGTACTTATTGCTATGTAATACTACTGTTCTGGGGGCAGTTAGAGATAAAAGAAAGCAGAAGTATATATAGTAATCTGGAGGACATACAGATGGTATACTTTAAAAAAAATTAAAATGCATTAGAAGAAAATTTAAGAGGGGTAATTAGTCACATAAGCAATATTTACTGATTAAAAATATTACTAGCAGGCCAGATGTGGTGGTGCACTTTACAATCCCAGCACTAGGGAGGCCGAGACACAACTCTTGCTCTGAGTTCGAGGCCATGCTGGGCTAAAATGTGAGTACAAGACTAGCCTGAACTTCATCATGAAAACCAGTCACAAAAAGAAGGGAAAAAAAAGAATATTACTAGCAACATTATTAATATGACTAATTAACATTGAAGGAAATCAGTGAGGGCCACAGTTTTCTCACATGCCAGAACAAATATGCAAGCTACTGAATATTATGAAATAAGAATATTTCTTGCATATTGAAGAGAATTGAGAAAATATAAAGAATAAGGAGTGTAAAAATCAAATTATGAAGAAAATTGAAGTAAGACAGAGTAGCAGATTCTATACTGATGATTGTGAAACCTTTTTCTTATGTGATCAGATTATGCACACAACCTCTCGTGATCCAAGGGTGATTCTGATGGCACTTGAGTACATATATAAACAAAATATCGTCATTGTAAAAGCAAGAATGTGTACAGTATATGGAAGAAATTATTATTATTATTTATTCTCACCTTAATACATTTTTCATAGTAAAAGAGTAAAGAATTTTCAATTTAGAAATGGCCAAAAAAGCCGGGCATGGTGGTGCTATCTTGTATTCCCAGCACTCGGGAGGCTGAGGCAAGAGGACTGTTGCGAGTTTGAGACCAACCTGGGCTACAAAGTGAGCTCAAAGCAGCCTGAACTGCATTGTGAGATCCTGTGTCAAAAAGACCAGACCAAACCAAACCAAACCAAACAAAAAAACAAAACAAAAAAGAAAAAAAAAGAAAGAAAAGGCCAAAAAGCTTTCAAAACCATTGCACAATTTGGAGGATAGATTAAAAAAAAATCCAGTACATTTTTTACTACATCATAATGTAAAATAATTTTAAAACTAATATTATGTATTTCTATAACTAGGATAGAGTTATTTGGCAATATTGATCTCTTTATTTTTCCGCTAATAGAACACTATTGGTTACAATAACTTTATATTAGTCTCCAAATAAAGTTACATCAGTTCTTTGACTTTCTTAAATATTGTCCTCATTATCTGGATCATTTGCCTTTCAATAATATTTTTGAAATTGGGGTGTTAATAAACACAAATTAAACAGTTGTTAGAATTTCAAATGTGAATATATTAGATTTGTAGATCAAGTTGGGAAGAATGAATACCTTTATATTATTGAGTTTTCAAATTTATGTGCATGGAAGATCTCTGAACTTTCATACATCTTCTTTGACTTTTTTTTCTACCAGGAGCTTTATTTTTCCTCATACAAATATGGCACATATTTTATTATCTTTATATTTGAGCATTACTTTAATGCTAACAAATATATTATTTATTTAATATAAAATTAAATTTTTTACAAAAGAAATATAAGAAATAATTTCATTTTACTATTATCTTGATATCCCAAAACTTCATTATAATGGTTTAGTAGCTCCAATGTTGACATTTTGGGATTCTATTCATAGACAATAATATCTTCTCCATAGAATTACAGTTTTATTTTTCTTTTGTATTCTATATAAATTTTATTTTCTTTTTGCATCTTTCCATAGTAGTTACGACTGTTAATATGGTGATCTTAGTAGAAATGATGATGGCAGGCATACTTTTCTTGTTTCTCTCAACAAAGGAAAATACCTATTTCCTCAACAGTTATCCATAATACCAACTATAGGGTTTTGTAGATATTTTTTTAATACGTGAAAGTATCCCTAATTTGCGGCAGGTTTTAATGATGTGAGTGATGAATTTGTCAATGTTTTACTTTTCTACAACCATTTGATACTATCATTGAATTTTCTTTCATTGTCTGTTGATATGGGTTATATTAGCTCATTTTCAAGTAATAAACTTGAAAATTTTGTGTATCCTACCTGTTTGTAATATAGAATTATTGTACATAGTAGGGTTCAATTTGCTAATATTTGAGGATTTTTTAATCTATGTTCTTGAGAGTTATTGGCCCATAGTTTTACTTTTTATAATAACTTCATTTGATTTGGTATAATGGTAATTCCAGGCTCAGAGAAAAAGTTCTGTTGAATTTTCTCTATTTTCTAGGACAAACTATATAGAGTTTACCAAGTTCCACTCAAATATTTGCTGGAATTATTTGTGAATCAATCTTGGTCTAGTTCTTTTTGTTTTCATTATTAACTTTTGATTGTATTTTTGCAGTAGATATACAACTATCCAGTTATCTTTTTTTCCTTTAGTGATATTTGGTAGATTTTGTATTTCAAAGGCTTTGTGTAATCCATTTAAATTATTGAATTTGTGGGCATGGAGTTTTTCAACGTCCTTTATAATCTGTTAATCTCCAATAGATCATCAGTAGTGATGATACCATTTTTGTTTCTGACAGTAGTAATTTGTGTCTTTTCTTTTCTTACTTTACCAGGCTATATATTCAATTTTATTTACTACACCAGTTTTTGGTTTCGTTGATTTTCATTGTTGAGTTTCTGTCTTCAGTTTCCTTGATTTGTGCTTTGATTTTTATTGTTTCTATCCTTCTGTCTTTTTTTAATTTAATTCAAACTTTCTTTTGAATTTTTTAATTGGCTCTTCATTCTGTTCTTTCTTTCTGAAATACATTTCCAGTGAATGCACACTTTTAGTTTAGACATTTTTAAACATCTTTTTCACTGTTTCCTTATTTCATCATTTCTGATAGAAAGTAAGTTACAATTTTTGTGATTAGTTTTTCAAAACGAGGTGTCTTATCTTCTTCCACCCAGCTTTTAAGAGCATTTTGTTTGCCTCTGTTTGATGTAGTTTGCCCAGTTGCTGTGGCTTTATCAGGTGATTTTAACCTGTGACTTGATTTAGTTTATCAGTTTGAGAATATGTTTACTTATCATCTTTATAAATATTTATCTACACATTTATTAGACTATTTGAATGTACTCCATTTGATGCTTGTGTTATCTGTTCTCTTTAGCTTTTCTACTCTTCTAAAGGAAAAGGCTAAGTTTTTATATTAGCCTTTTTTGTTAATTTGCCCTTTCTACATTACATTAATTCTATATAACATTCTTTTATTTACTTATTTATGTATTTTTTTATTTTTTGGAGGTAGGGTCTATTTATGTATTTCAGGCTAACTTGAATTCACTGTATAACCCAGGCTGGACTGGAACTCCCAGAGATCTTCCTGCCTCAACCTCCCTAGTGCATGTGCTGCCACAAATGAAGAACAATTCTTATGTTATACTTTCATAAAATACTATATGGCACATTTTTATTCAACATGTTATTTTTGGTACCAGTCATAAACACACACACATGGAGGTTACATACACCAAATATATTAAGTTAAAGAAAATAAAATCAAAATCATTAGTACTAAAAAAAAGTACTAATCACTTGCTAAGATATGATACTACACACACACATGCACATACACACACACACACACACACACATTTATATATATACTTTTATAAATAAATGGATACAAAATCATTCTATAAAAAAATAAAATGTCAAATGCCTATGAATAAATATAGCAAAATATATGTAAGATTTCTGTATTTATAAAAATAATAATTCAGTATAAATTTTAAAAATCTAAATAATTATTTTTACTATTTGGATCTATTGAAATATTTCAAAGTTTGCATTTTAAAACTTTTGCATAAATTTAATAAAACAACATTCAAAATTCTTTGTAAAATGTATATTTGCATGAATCAAGCCAGGCTCTCAAGTACTAATTAAAAGTCCAGCTACTCAAGGAAAACCTGAAAAAGAAACACAAACCTGGAGAAATTTGAGACTTAAGTGTTAAAACTATTATCAATATACACTAATTTACAAGTTGTGTATTTGTTATAAGAATTCACAACAATCAATGGAAGTAATTTAATGAGTTTTGTTAAATGACTATACCGAGACAAGGGAAAAATTGTTTGGAACAAATGGTTTCTATTTTAATTAAATGTGTACACTTTTAAAAAGGAGTGATAAACCTTGATTAATGCAACATAAAAAAGTCAATCATAGGTATGTGATAGATTTAAATGTGAAAAGTGAAGCAATAAAGCTAATACATACAAGCATATTTATATGTGACAATGGAACAGGTAAATTTTCTTCTACATAATGCAATGTGAAAGGTAGTTTAACAAATTAAACTCCATTAAAATGTAGTACTAGTTAAAATACATTATTAAGAAAAGAAATTCAAGCCAAGTAATGTGAGAGGAGATTTGCAGTGCATTTATCCAGCAAACACCTTATCCCAATCATTTAATGAAAATCTTCAAAACTAAGAAAATGATTGGCCTATAAAAATGAGTGAAGAGTTATATAGGTTCTTTACAAACGAGGTTTTTCCAATGATAAATATTCATTTGAGAGACATTTAAATAATTATTCATAAGAAATGAAAATCATAGCTAATAGGAAGGCTACAATAAAAGTGACATGCATTACTAAGGTTTAATGCAGATGTAGATCAATGGAAATTTCCATGTCTTTCTGTTGATAGTGTACATTTGTTGAGTCACCTGAAGGTAACGTGCTGCAGTATCTACTAACATGGAATATTTATCCACTCATTCTGAAATCCCTCTTTGCTGCAGCAGTACTTCGAGTGACCATGTATTGAAATGTTTCCAGAAAGCAGCATTTATGTTACTCAAATATGAGAAAAGTTTCCACAAATTACAGAACAGATATATTACAGAATACTAAGAAAGCAATAGGAGAACAGATATATTGGGCATAGTCATAGAGCATGGTAAAAGTTTGCAACATGTAGCAGAATAGATGAAATTTTAAATATAATTTGAATAAATGAGGCTACAAAGAAAAGTATAAATAGTTTCACTTATGTCAGGGTTTAAAAACAGCAAATACAGAATAGTAATATTTCAAAATCTATCCAAATTGTTGAAACTCTAACAGAAGTCAGAAAGCATTTATTTAGAATTGCCATCAAAATAGTGACTGTATGCAGTGAGGGGGAAAGGAATTTTAATTTCGAAGGTTCATGCATGAACCTTCTAAAATGTTTTCAGTACCTTATTTCTTGACCTGATGAACATTATGCAGGCAATTTAAAAAATAATTTATTGAATAGTACATACCTTGTTGTGCGTTCTACTTACATATACTTTGTAATAATAATTTAAAATAAAAAACTAGAAATATGTGTGTAACTCATTAACAGATATCTCAGGTTGTAGGAATTCTGATTATTAAAGTTGATAAGCAAATCATGAATAAAAGATACATTGTGTATATGTACATTGTGTATATAAATATATGATGCCAATTTCTGTTGGAAAATTTTGTTTCCAAATTTGATCAGTTAAGGGGATATTAGCAATAAAAATAAACTTAGTCTGAATAATAATCACAAAATCTAAATGGCAGTTACAATAGATAAAATGAGAGGGCTGGGGATCTAGCTCAGCGGTCTAAGCGCCTGCCCGGCAAATGCAAGGTCATGAGTTCAATCCCCGGTGCAGGAAAAAAAAAAAAAAAAAAAAAAAAAAAAAAAAGATAAAATGAAGATAGTTAAAATTAGAATGGAATGTGGATTTCAAAATACTGTCTCAGATAAGGCATAGAACTCTTTGCTTTATTATCATTTGCCTATTATTTTCTCACTTATTTAGGACAGAACAAGGAAAACTGCATTAAGTATTTTAATTTTAAATTAAATCCTAAAGGACTCTTCCTGTGTTCCCCTTTTGATAAGTTACTATGATGATAATTTAGAAGCCTGTGCTTAAATTCTATATTTGTCAAACTTACATAGATTTATTTACAGCAGGTTTTTTCAGACCTTTTCATAAGTTAAATGATTCCTTGACACATAAATGTTTTAAACATATATGACGATCATTACAAATACATCCTTTCAAATACATTGTTATGGAGCAGGATTTGTACACTGTATAATGAGAAAAATTAACTTACTTTCAGGTAAAAACACTAAAATTTCTATCATTATAGGAGGGTATATGTTTCAGCATTCTTATCACTGGTACACGATGCCCAATGCCCACAATTTGAAGGAAGAGAAGTTTAATTTGCCCCATGGTTCCAAGGAATTCAGTCCACGGTCATCTAGCTACAAGGGAGAAATAATACAGTGGAAGGGAATAGAGGAGCAAAAGTATGTAGTTGGTGAAACTAGGGAAACAGAACAAGGGAATAATTCCAGGAAGGAAAGGGCAAGGGACCAGATACAATTCCAAAGGTCATGTCTACATGACTCACCATGCCACACACAAAAAAACATATTTTACTAATTTTCATGGTGCCTGCAAAGTCAATTAAGTTCACACAATTAAACTGAACCACCATATTCTACCTTTTGCCAATTTAAAAACAGAACAAGTATTCTTAAATTATCCTTACTCTCAAAATAAACAGAATATGAAGTCCATGATTCTGCCCAACATATTAGAACTATACTACATTCAAGTGGAAACCCAACAGTGTCTGCCAAAATTTCAACAGCTTTACCATTTTTCAGAAATTCAAGCTGAATTCTCTTTGAAGACTAAAGACTAACTCTTAGCTGTGAAGTTCTCTGAAGGTAGAAGACAAGTTATGTAATTCCAGGGTACAATGACACAGCGTAAACCTTCCTGTTCCACAAGAGAAAAATAGTAGGACTGAAGAGTACTATACCAAAACAAGATCAAAGTCCAGCAAGTCCTGTAGCTCCAGATTCAGTACAAGATGTGGGTTCCAGAAAATAAATTGTCCCAAATCTATGGCCTTAACTGGTTGCAGCCCATATAACCTCTCTCTTGGACTGGCTCCATTCATGGCCTGCAGCTTTCTTTGACTAAATTTCCACTTTTCTCCCACATTTGAATTCCTGAGATTTTCACTGCATCTTCAGCTTCAAATAGCTTTCTGCATTTCCCTCTCAGTGGCTCCTTTCCTGGTGCCACAGGGCTTCCTTTCAAATATGGTTAGAAACCTCCATAATCCACAACTCTTGAATTCTGTATGGCAGTAAAACCAGCTCACATAGGTGCCTGTAGTGTGCTGCTAGCAAAAGCAGCACGCAGACTTCCTTAGACTATGACTGCAGGGCTGTCTGAAGTGACTGTATAGCTATGCACAGTGAAATGACTTCCAATGAGAAAGTTTCTTAGGCTGCTGTTCTAGAGCGTGAGTGTCTGGAACTCTTTTCTCAAATATAGGGTTGATACTTTTGTACCTTTAAAACTATAATGGAATACATTCAAGATATCTTCCTTGTTGTCCCTCTACAAAGTACTCTCTTTCTTTTTAGTGGCATAAATCTCTTCAGCTATCACATATCCTTTTGTCTCAACTTTACACATGGTCCCATTTGGGTCCAAACTTAAGTTTTCCAAATTGCTCTGCTTTTTGCCCCTGATTGCGACTGTAAATCTGCAGTAGCCAGCAGTACTGATTCCACAGCCTGAATGTTGGGCAGCCTTGATATTTCTTCCATCAGATCAATTAGTTCACAGTCCTTAAATTTAACCTCCCACAGGTTTTCAGGACATGGGCAAAAGGCAGACAATATTTTTTGCCAGAGTGTATCAGGCATGGCTTCCATTACAATTCCCAAAAGCATCCTTGTTTCCCACTCAAACATGATGAGCCTGACCTTTACTTTCCATGATCCTACACCCATTCAAGTCTGGGCTCTGACAAGAATGGCTAACCAAGCTATTCTTGCATCATTCTAGAAAAGTGGTATTGAACCTGTGGCACGTGTACCACAGCGGGCATGCACAGCCCTCTCTGTTGGGATGTGACCCCAGTATATGAGATTTTGTTTTGTTTTGTTTTGCTTTGTTTTTAAAAAGTACCTTAGCATTCAGGTTTATTTGTAATGTTGGAACTCTGTGTTAAAAAAGTGAGTTTTAGTTGCACTTTGGACATTCAGTCTCTAAAATGTTCAGCAACACTGTTTTAGGACTTCTTTAGTCCATATCACCAAAACTTTCCAAACTCCTCCTGCAATATAGTTTTAAGGTTTCTGAACCGCCTGTTGAGGTACAGTCACAATGACTGCACTTTTCCAGAACTAATTTTTTTATATTAGCTTTCCTTCATTAGAACAGGACACCTACAATTTAAACAAGGAGAGGTTTAATTTGCCTCGTAGTTTTAGGGGAACCATACCATGATACCTGGATCCAAGAGAAAAATATGGTAATGGAAGCGTATGGCAGAGCAAAATATGCAATTTGTATATTTATACTTGGTTCAGAGTGTAGAACATGAAAAAGTGCTAGAGAGGAAGAAATGACAGCGCAGAGCTGCCTAGTCACATCCAGAAGTGTTCTATCCAAATCCCCTAGGTGTCTCTGAAGCCGATCAAGAACACAATGAAGCTTAACAATCACAGACTGACATTATAAAATGAAGGCTATTTTACCTATCGCTTTTGGTGGTTTTTATGATTTTATGACCTCATTTTTCAAGTCAGTAATTTATTTTTTACAAGGATTTTTGACATTCTCTTAGTATGTTTCTAAAACTTCTTAAACAAACGTGGTAAGTAAGTTATGGATAAAAGAAGTAAACTGTAAGAGTATAGGGTTTTTATTGGCATAATGGATATTTCAGACTATTTAAGATGTCTCTTAAATGTAATTACTATGCATATTTTTCTCTATTGGTCATAGAAGTTATTTGTTGCTTCAGAATTGAAATACCTGTAAGTTTCCAAATGTTTAAGTTTAAAACAAGTCAGGCACAATTTACATACCTGTATTTTAAATGATCAGTTATATGTCTGGGGACACATGTACTAAATCTTGGATCTGTGTTAAAAGACTATCACAGCTATAGACGAACCACATGAAATGTTCTGCTAAAGAAACAGATGTTCTCAATATAATTTTTAATATGAAGTTTATAACAATTAGTACTTTAAAGAAAGCGGGAGATTTTAAGATTGCTTAATTCCTGTGGAAATATTTATATGGCTTTATAAACTAGAGCATGTCAATTATGAATCAATTGACACTTAGTATTGAGATTATGAGAGATGTTGTATAGTCAATTTAAAATTATAGGACACTAATATAATTAGATTTTTAACACATAAAAATTATAGGGAATATTTATGCACTTAATCTGAATTTTAAAAGCCAGTGATAACAAGTTAATAATTGTGCCAACTAATAGAGTATCCTAATAAATGTCACTATTTTTATTAATTGATATTTAATTTGCTGTAGCCTGCCTTGGTAAATGTTAATTAAATGCCAGAAAATTCCTTATAATTTTAACATATTAATAATCTTATAATTATGCCTTTATTGCTTATATAATTATGAGTTAATTACACAGCTACTAGATTTACTATACCTTTTATAGACAGCTCAAGAATATCTATTTTTCTCCACAGGTCAATAATTATGATTGCCTCTTAATTGGTATTAGAATATCAAAATCTGTGTGTGAATAAATATACATTCCTAGACAGCATGGTAAATATTAAATATCAAGTTAAGAAAAAAGAAATAATGGATCTGTCATTATTCCTCTATTAATTGCTATTAATTTATTTTTCTTAGGAAATGGGTGAAAAATTTTTCTTAGGAAATGGGTGAAAAATTAAAGAAAAATGAGAATTCTTTCCCAGATTGTTGTAAAATGGAATTTATGTAATTTTCTTTCATTATATACTCTAATTTTACAGTTACAATCACTTTATAAACTGTAATTATTATCATTTTATCAAAAGAAAACTAATTTAGAGAGTATTTTCCTGGTTCCATACTGTTTTGTCTTTTATTACACATTCACTGGTCTTATTTCATTTCCCATATTTGTACCTCATTCCTTCCAATCTATCAACTTCCACACCTAGATAAATTGTCAGTATGTTTTTCCCCTTGATTTCTGTTAGATAACTAAGCATTATCAAAAAAAAGTATGATAATTAGTTCTTCCACAAACTGATGTTTTTCTGGATCAATTCTACTGGATTTTCCTGAGTCTTGGAGAAGTAATGCACTATTTATGTTGTATTTCTATTGGATGATTTGCTATAAGATATATTCTATTTGACATAAGCAAAAATGAATTTAAAGCTTTTTTTGTTAATTTCATTGATACACAGTTGATATACACAGAGATCACATCCATGATAGGAAATTTGTACCTGTACATAATATATCTTGATTCTGCTTTTTCCTGTCTACTGTCCTTTTTTCTATCCCTCTTCCCTTCCTTATTAACAAAGGCTTTGTTTCCAATTTTTTCTTTTATTTTCTTTTTCCTTTTCCCTTCTTTCTTTTTCCTCTCCCTACTCCCTTGTTACCTTCCTATTTGAACATTTTCTTCCCATTTCCCAATATCTTTTGTACATTTTGGTCCTCATTTACCCTTTTAGATATGTACCTCAAAGAAACAATGTGATACTTAAACATGTTTGTCTGATTTATTTCATTTACCAGTATAATCTCAAAACTTCTAGCCAAGCTAACTCTACATGTTATTTCTTCTGGTTGGTAAGACAATCTAATCTAACCCTCAAACTTTGTCTGTGGCTCGCTTACCAGTGGACAAATCTCTCCCCTACAGAAAAAAGGCCTTCCACAGTAGTCCATTACATGTTCCTTTAATTCTCAAATTCCATCTTCTCTTCTAGTTATTTTTTTCTACTTAAGAAGAAGGGACTATTTTATTTGTATAGTGAATTCTCCACTTACATTCTTGATCAGCTATATTACATCCAGTATTTATCTATGTATTGTATATTATTTTTATTTCATTTGTAACCATTGAGGCCACATTTTTATTCAGCAATGACTCTTTTTTTATTTTTTTTATTTTGAAAAGAATATAGCAAAACAAAATAAAACAGAATAGAGTCAATCAAAACAAAACAATGAACATGGTACATGACTTCAAAACAAGGTAAGAAGGACTCAATAATGGCTACTGTAGTGCCTCTTGTTATCTTCAGAATTACTGCCTACACCATCAGGCATAAATAAAATCAAACAAAATAGAACAGAATAAAACCAGTAAAAATAAAAAAATGAAAGCAATACAGAACTTCAAGAAAATAGTAAAACAACAGTGGCTACCAAAATGCTTCTTGTTATCTTCAGAGTAGTTGCCTATACCTTCAGATATAATATAATCAAACAACACAGAATAGAGTAAAATCAATTAAAGTGAAACAATGAAAGCAATACAGGGCTTCTGAACAAGATAATTGGAAATCTCCGATGGTTGCAATTATATACTTTGTTATCTTTGAAATAGCTGTCCATGCCATCAAGTATAATAAAATCAAACAAAACAGAATAAAACCAAACTAAACAGAACATTGAAGACAATATGAGTTTCAAATCATGATAATAGATTAACAATGCCCACGGCCTTCCCTTTTTAGATAATTCCTCTGGTTATGGTTTGTATCTAGGTGGCCCCACCAAGCTTCATATAGTCATGGAAGCAGCTGAATTTAGTGTTTTTGATTGATTCGTTGTCTAGTGCTGGGATTGGCCTTGTGAATTCTGCACCCACCCAGGGGTGGAGCCAACATACAATATAGAGTCAAGAAGAAGGTGTGTTTTCCCCTCTTTTGTGCAGTTTGCTCTTGCCACTTTCAGCTGCCATGAATGGCTAACCATGCCTTGGAAACAGCTGAGTATAGACTAAA
>RJWT010004095.1:0-34385 GCA_004365215.1 Cuniculus paca
AGCAGTCAGTAATGCCACTGTCACCCTACAAGCAGTCATCCCAAACCCCTACAAATTCCTGAGCCCACTTCTGCATGGGGCAACCTGGTTCCTCTGCCTGGATCTCAAAGACACTTCTGCTTGTACCTGGCCCCTCAAAGTTAGCCACTATTGGCTTTTGAATGGGAAGCCCCCAACATGGATGAAAAACTAAATTGACTTGGACCAGGCTACCCCAGGGCTTTAAAAACTCCCCAGTCCTGCTCAGAGAAGCCTTAGCTGCTGACCTGGCCACCTTTCCAGGAGACCAGCTGAACTGTGTTTCGCTCTACTATTTTGATGGCCTTTGCTGACAAATGAAAGAAAACAGTTCTGTTGGGAAGGGATATTGATAGGCATTCCATGGGCCTCTTCCAGGGCCCAACCATTTGGGTTAGGAGTCAAGTGCCATGAGGTCTTTCTAGGAGATGAAGAAATTGAACTCTTGGCTCATGTCTGGCAGTCTTAATGTGGGAGCACAAGTAGGTAGCCTTTTGACCTCTTTGAAGGCCTCTTCCTGCTGGACCCTCAATCAAGGGCATTTTCTTTGGCTCTGTCAAGGCTGCTCACTTGTTCAACACAACCATGACCTCACCCACTTAGAAAAAACTGCACTAGAGACACTTATAGATTGAGATTACTATGTTCCCTGGCTGTCATCACTCTGCATCACAGTGGCTAATTGATGTCAAATTTGTGTTTGGAACAATCACCTCTAATGCTATCATCTGCTTCAGAAGTACAACACAGTGGACCCTCACCCTTTCTTGTAAGAGAAACTATTCAATAATTAAGCTTGAGTATGTGATTTATTTTATTTAATCTAATGATCCCAAATTGTACCCATTTTCCTAAACACAAGTTCAAGAAAAGAGTAATAAATTCTCAGAAGGCAGCTAGTAAAATTCTGAGAGTTACAAAGATACAAGGTTTCTTTGTCTCCTTTCCTGCCTTTTAAACTATGGAGATACAGCCAGGCAGTGGCTAAAGCAAACCTTATACCTTTGCAATCCCCAGAATGCTATTAAATGTCCTCCAAGAAGTTAGTATTCTTTTCTTGAACATAGGTTTGGACTAAGTCAGTAATAATCTCTATGTTTGAAATTTTGTATCTATACCAAAAATATGTAAATAAATGTGCCAATCCTTTTCACAGAATAATTCAGTGAAATGTTTCATCTTTAGCATGGAATGCAGATGTAGATTCTCCATTAAAAGAAAAATCCTCGATTTTCAAATCTTGAATGGCTCAGTACTTCAAAAATAATTGCAGTTGATTAAATTCAGGACATTGATAATAGTCTAATTCAAAATCTTAACTGAAATAAACAGGATTTTCATTTGATGCTGAATTGGATAAATGTGCATTCACTTTAAATCCTTTTCTCTCAATATTTTGTTTTGAAGTAGTTAAACCAGTTTTGATAGCTACCTTAGATGCAGTAATACAGTTTCTCTTTGTTAAATGAACTATTTCAGATGTATTATTGCTACTTAAATATGACCTTGTCCTCGCTGACTGTTCCTGTGAGTCATTTTGCAAGAAAGCAATAGTGATATTTTTCTAAACTTTTACCTCTTTGCACATCAGGTCTAGTCTTTCTCTTTTCATCCCTTTTAAAATTTTATCTTTTCTGCTTTCTGAAACCATTTTCTTTGGGGCATGAGAACTGTGCTTGAGTTAGAAGTAATTACACTAACCCCAAACTGCCCCATCAAATGGTAATGTGTTTACCTATGTTAACTCTGTTGAAAATCATAACTCAGTGAAATTCTGTGGGAATTTATTTTCTGTAAAACTCAAATTCTCTTTTAATGATTAAAGCACCATCATGGTACTGGACCATACTATTTCATTAAAAATATCTCCAACAATATGGATGTTTTCCAGTAATATAGTTGTCTTCAAAGACTATCAGCTGAGACGACTCTGTATTTAAGCCACCTTACATTCTTGGGAGGGTTAGAGCTCCATCTGTTTGGTGGCTTTATTTTCATGTGTTTCTGTTTGGCCAATATTAATTTTGACCTTTTAACACTGCATTCAGTTTACAAGAATGATATATCACTCCATTACTCAATGCAATAATTTTTAATTATGTTTAAATAAAACAAAAAATTAAATATGCAAAAACTGGAATTTCCCTGAAAATCTATGGAAACATGGGAATGTCAAAATGCAAACTCAATTTGTCAACAATCAGAAAAGGCTTAGAAAAATTGTATCCCATGCATTTACTAGGATTTTAGATAGCTATAAAAGTGAGGTAAAGACTATGCATGAAGATCTTGGAAACAGCGCTTCAGTCCATCACCGGATGAATAGATAAGGAAAATGTGGTGTTTATATCAAACAGAGTAGTACTGTTCTGTCTTAGAGAAGAATACACTTGAGGCATTCTTAGGTAAATGGATGCACCTTATAAACATAATGTTAAGTAAAGTAACACACAAGATGAAAATCACATGGTTTTTCTTATATGAGAAACTCAGAAACTATATTATGCATCTATATCTATATGTCTGTATCTATATCTGTACCTATGTCTGTATATATAGCTATATAAAGAGAGGAAAATAGATAAATAGGAATGAGAAACTCAAATAATTTCCTCAATTACTTATTCTGTTGTTTCAAAAGTATTTTAATATATATTACCAGTTTCTATCACTTCATTGAAAAGAAACTTTTTTGCTATTGTTTGTTTGCTATGTCTTTGCAAGAGTCATTTTTGTGTATGTCTTGTACCCTGAGTAACTACTTTGAAGATAATCATACACAGTACATTAACTATTGTTGCTCTCTTATTATTTTGCTATGAAATTTTGTTTTTTTTCTGAAAATAATAAAAAATAAACATTTAAAAATGACACTTTACAGGTAATGATAAGTTAAAAGGCAAACTTCTGTTCTCTTACTGTATAGTACATACGAAACCAGTGATGTGTAAAGAATTATCATACTACCTGGGAAACACATAGCTAATATGCTAAGATATCAGAGATGCAATGTGTGAGTCTGTGCTCTAGGACTGCAGACACCTAGGCATCGATACCCCATGCCAAAGTTAATGACAAGACCAAACTTTTGAAATATCTTCAATTTACCTACGTTGCAAAAGTATCAAGAAGAGAAGGAAACCAAGGTTTAAAATTAGCAGTTTTTGAAATCTTACTTTGTGCACAGTTTCCTTTGGAACAGGTTTTCTCAACCTTGGCACAAAACCATTGAAACTGCAAGCCTGGTAACTCCGTGAAGAAGGAAAGTCTTTTGGGTTGTGAGATGTTTGGAAGTATCCATGACCTTTATCCTCTAGGGCCATGATGGAGAAACTTTTAGGGACCAAGTACCTAAACTGCAACCCAAAACCTGCTTATTTATTGCCAAGTGCCAATGCTACAATTAAAACTCATTGTCCAGCTGCCATTATGATACTTGGACACCTTGGCTGTCATGTGGACACAAAGGGCTTTGCATGCCTTTTGTGGCATGCACACCATAGTTTCACCACCACAGCTTTAGGGCATCAGTAGTTCATGCCCCACATCACTGACAATTAAAAACAGTCTCCTGACCTTGCCAAATGTATTTGGGAAAGCAAAATTTCTCCCAATTGAGAACTGCTGGTGTAGAGTGCTATTATTTTGATGGTAGTATTTTCTTTGTCTCTGGTAGTAATAACTAGGCCCGCTGTCTCAAAAGTAAATGAATCAGTGTGAAAAAGTAGAAACTCCTACTAGTTACCTTGTCTTCTGTTTCCAAAAGTTTGAGTGTCAGAATGTAGGGATAAATTACTTTTAAAGATTAAATGAAACAACCATAAGCAAAGGAAATCAAATTCAGTGGTGTGGCTATAAAAGTAGACAAAAGAAATATGAAGGAAAAAGATTTATTCCTAGTGAAGACTACATTATTTTGAAGGGATGGGAGAAATGAGACCAGGGGTCAGAGAAATAGCTGGGTTCAAGTGCAGAAGGAATGCCAGGTACTGGCTCTGCCCTGGAGAGCAAGCAACACTAAGCACACCATGGGTACAGTTCGTGGTCAGCAGATCGGACTACATGACCCTCACAGGCAGAATTTTAGGAAATAAGTAACTCTCAGAGACAGCAGAGACTCACATTTAAAAGAGACAGAACATGGAGTGAGAATATGGGCATTTCAGCAGTGACCTCTGTTTCCTAAAAGGATACTTCTCTATGCCCATTGTACCTTACTGTGGTTCCCCCTGAAAATGCCAGAGGGTCAGCTCACTGCAGTATTGGAGAGAGAACACAGGGAAGATACCGTTAATTGCTATGAAGATGAACATGTAGCAGCAAAATGGGTTTTTCAGTGAGAAAGTAACATTTAGATGTACTGACTATATAAAGTATATAGACTTAATGACTTTGAATTTGTGGGCTGATATTTTATTATCTCTTAGCTCTCACAGGCACCAAATTCCAAGATATGTTTTATAGCCCATTTTAAAGAGAAGCAGGTTGAGTCTAACCAAGTTTAAATGATTTGTTCAAGATCACTAATTTTCATTTAGGTAGCAAATGGCTATTGTGCTTTCACTGGCAAAGTTAATTAAATGAAAACCAGGTCTGAAGAATCCCCAATCATACAAAACTAGTTAAGTCTGATCAGTAACCTTAATATTGCTTGAATCGTTAACATAAGCAAAACTTAATTTGAGTTATTTTTCCTGAATGCCTACATTAAAGAAAAACAGAACTTAAACTCAGCATTCAGAAACAGACAACTAACTTATGTAACTAGGACCCTCTCCACAGGATACACCAAAGAAAGTAATTGTAATCTGTAGCCAAATATTTCCTTTGTTTTATGTCTATGTACAACTTTCCCTCTTCAATTCCTTTTTGGAACTACTAAATCAGTTCTGCTGTGTAGCTACTCAACTCATGAATTAGCGTTTATGCAAATAAAATCTTTAAAATTTTTATTGTGTCTCAGTTTGCTATTTTCACCAATACTCGGTAGATGCTTTGCCAAATGGGAGTACAGTGATGAATCAATTCAGAAATCAACTTGCCCTTGTTGAACAATTATCTCACTGCACAATTACCTGCAAATGGCAATTGGAACAAGTGCTGTGAAGTAGTAGAGAGTGCCACGATAGCCCCGACTGGGAGATTGAGATCCAGTGGGAGAAGTTTTCTCTGGGAGAAGTTTTCTCTGGGAAGGGATAAATTGGAGTTACCCAGTGCTGTAATTCCCAAATATTGTGTGTATCCAATCACTTGGAGAGCTGAGTTTCATTCCCAGAATTTCTAATAGATCTAGGGTGAGGCTGAGAACTCAACTTAAAAACAAATTTTCATGCAATCAGTGGCTACTGATGCTGCTGTTCTGGAAATCAGACTTTGAGAATTGCAAAATTTTCCAAACAACTGAAACGCTGTGGGCACAACCCCTGTGAAAAGAAGAATCAACATCATTCTATGCTCTTAAAACACCACACTAGCATGTATTGCAGATATGCAAATGGTAAGTGAAAATTCAGGAACTGGTTTGATCACTTCTAGTAAATCCATGCATGGGGACCAATATTTAGGTCTCCTAACTTTCACCCAGGCAATCTGTCCTCTGAGTGTGCCTGTCTTTTCCACCACCCCCACTCTGAGACCTACAGATTGCTTCCCTGGTTCTTATCCAGTGAAAACAACCATAGTCCTGCTACTAAAAGAAAAAAAAGTGAGCTGACTCTGCCTGGTATAGCTTGTTTTTGGTTGAGAGAATGCTGACTATTTTAAGCAATACTTCAGGATATTCTTCCTCTTCTTTGAGACGGAGGACTTAATCTTACTGAAAACACATTCCTTCTCTCAAGAGTGCCCTTGAACTAATACAGCAGAAACTCTGACTCCACTGGGGCTTTCTGATTTGCTTTTGAAGAGGCTTAGTTTACTAATCAATACAAATTACAATTTCTCATCTGACAACTCAGCAAGCCATGCACAGTTTCTGCAAGTTTATTATTCAGAACCTGAACTCTCAGGACTGGATGCACAGAGAGACAGAAAGACGCTGTAGATAGAGATGCTATGCAAATGTATCACAGAAAGGAAGAGTATATTTTAGGAGGACTTGATATAGGAATACTTATATTATCAAGAATAAAATGTACATTCTTAAGAGCAACCTTGACTTACACAGCTTTGGAGAGACTTACTAAACATTATGCTTTAGGGCATGGGCAAATATCCTATCAGTCAGGAGAGTATTTTCCTCTATCCTGACATACTCCCCCCTCCCCACATGCAGACACACGATTTTCCGTACATACACATTGAGTAATACAGAGAAAGGAGAAAAACACAAAGACAGAAGAATGCAGTGATGTAGCAAAAGAGTGCTATTCTGATAGTTTAGATTTATTTCTTCTATTAAATTGCTGCATAATTCTGGATGAACAGTTACCTACCCTGGAATTCAGTTTCCCTGTATGCAAAATGAGATGACTAGATATATTTTCAAAATTTCTGGACAGATATTTCCCATACATAGAAGAATATAAAAAATTGGATGGGGGTTTATTTTCACCTATGAAACTTTCTTCCCCTCTCATAATAAGGTCAAAAATTCTTCAGAATTTTTTATAACTACACCATTTTTTAATTAAAATGGAAATCTCACAATGTCCTTCAGATTTATTTGAAATTTAAAAATAATTTAAGTGTGACTAAAGTATAATTTTACAAGAAACTTTGATTTTGTAATATAAATGTTATATTTTCCCCAGTACATCATATCACTAACAATGAGAAGCAGGATACTTGCTAAATCTTTGGAAGCTCCCATATTATCTAGGTCACTTTTAACGTCACAGCGCTTGGCCAGCTTTATTTCCAGACAAAACATCTCCAGCTGTCCTCACCCGCCCTCACTATGCTAGCTCCTCTATCCTTGCAAAGTCAACAGGAGAAAACAATTTTTTTCATTCAAATGTTATATCTGAGTAGAATAGCAGAAATTCATATTTATAGACTCTTTTCTGTGTGTCATACTGAACCAAGGTGCGTTATACAGATCATCTTATAAAATCCTCATTACTTTCCTATCATAGAGTCTAAACAATTACTCTTTTTTTGTAGATGAGGAACCAAAAGCCCAGAGACATGCATACCCTGCCCTGGGGCATGAATTCATATTAGAAAAACCATCATTTGATTCCAGTTTTCTTTGATACAAATTCTACATCAATATTACTGCTCTGTGATGCCTCTCTAATTAACTGCCAAGAGGAAGAGCAAAAAACAAAAGATTATCACTAGCCCATGAGTTGGTTAATACTATGCAAACCATTTATATGTTCATCTTATTTAATTCTCCTACATGAAGTAGAAATTAGCATTCCTATGATTCATGATAAGGAGAGGTTAAGCAACCCATCTGAGATTACACACTGAGGTTTTAAACCAAACTAGAATGTGAGCGTAAGTTGCGTAAAGTGTAACTGTTATCTGTTACTCAAGACACTTTATGGAGTTTCCAATAATGAATGTAAGTTTTGAGTAATTTTCAAAACAATATGTCATCTTCCCTTTCACTTTAAATATTTATGTTTTTATAGCTCTATTAGGAAATACAAAAATAATAATATTAATAACTGACCTGCCTATGAAATATTTATTTTTAATACACCTGTATGTAAAAATTGCAATCTGTGCATATATAAGAAAATTATAATAAATTCAAGTGTCTATTTCATTGAACTGTTCTTTTACATTGTGAGTTTTAATGAATGCATATTCATTTTCTTTCACTCAGGTTTATCAGAGTTCATTCGTTTGCATTTAATTAGCCATACGTACTTTATTTTCAATTTTCTTCTATGATAATAGCGAATTGAAATCTGGGATACAAGACCATTATTTATAGAGTGTGAGGAGGAGAGAGGCATGTGTTTGTTAAGCCAAACCAAGGATAAAGTGTTGTGAATTCAAAAACTTTAGGTATCACTTTAGAAACCTAACAGTGAATTGTGATAATTAAGTATCAGGATGGTAAGGACTTACTCAGATATAGGCAGCCTGGCTTGCTGTAATATAAAAATATCATGAAGGTTCTTAGTAGTTCAATGGAGACTTTTCAAAATTGGGAAGATAGATGCTGCTATAAGAAATTTACTGTAGTAGGGAATTAAAACCCCATGGGCAAGTCCGGGTTCCAAAGCTTATCAGTGTCCTTCAAATAAACCAACATCTTTGAGTGTCAGAGTATGTGTACTTCTGCTCCTCCTCCTCTGCCTCCTCGTCCTTCTCCATAGACACTGTCTCCTCTATTTAATCTACAACCCCTGCTCTGTCCCCTTCTCCAATTTCTTTTCTTTGTCTTCTTCCATTTTTTTTTACCTGCAAAAATGTTCTTTTTTTAAAGGATCCATGTGATGCTTTAGCAATTAAAGAGGCCAATATGTCTTGAAATATTAAGATTTAACATTATCTTCCTTCTGAATTTCTCTTTTCTTCTCCCTATTCAAATAACTGCCTTTGTGCTTCATGGACTCCCAGGAGGTCCACAGCAGCAGCGAGAGAAATAGCCTATGTGCATTTCTGACTGTGATTTTCTAAAAAGCCAAGATCATAGGGGAATGTTAAAAACTTTCAAGGGTAGTTGGAAAGAAAGAAGGATATTTCTTAGAAGAAGCAGAATGTCCTGCAGAAGCTGGGGGAGGGAGACTGTAACTATTAGCATCAGAACGGCCACAATCAAAAAGAGGTAATCTTGGGGGTTCTGAAGTGCAACAGACTCCAGACGTTGGATGCCCAGGCTTAGCAAATGTCTGTGCTCCTAGTGCAGCAACAAAACTGCTACCAGACCTAGAAGCACCATGGACATGCAAAATAGGCATCTGTCAGTTTTACAGATGGATAAAAGATACCAACTGAACAGAAATGAATAGTTTGGCTTAACCCATCTCAGAAACCTTTTTAAGAAAGTGAAAGTTCAAGTTACCTACTCTTTCAGCAAAATGTAAACTCAAAATGATCTTGTTTATATAGAAATCTAACAGTTCTTATTCTTAGCAAATATAAATGGAAAATGGATGCACCTTGAGACCATAACGTTAGGTGAAATAAATCAGACACCCAAGTTTAAATGTTGTACGGTTACTCTTGCATGACAAATCCAAAATACAATAAGCTAAATAAAAGATAGATAATGAAAACAGGGAGATGCATGATTTGGAAAGGAAAGAGGACTAAGAGAGAGAAGAAGGAGGGGAAAGGAGGAAAAGAATTTAGGTGTGTTATGTTAATGTACCAACTACCCAGAGGAATATAATCATTGTGCACTGCAAACATGTACCAAAAAAAAAATATATATATATATATATATATATATATATAGAGAGAGAGAGAGAGAGAGAGAGAGAAATTTGGTATCCCTAAAAATAGTGATCAGTTATTTATAAAAGTAAAACCACAGTGCTGGGAGTGTAATTCAGATGTCGACCGATTACCTAGCGTTTGTGATACTCTGGGCTTGATCCCACACACAAAAATAAATAAATAAATAAATAAATTTTAAAATAAATACTGATGTTGCTTAGTGAACTTGTGGGTTAGGATTTATACTTCTACATACATTAAAGAAAACATCAAAATCTCAGGAATCATATTGGTCTTTATTATGCTTGTATCTAGACATTTTCTACAACTCGACCCAGGATATTAAAAGAGTAATTAGTATTTAGTAACAGGTTTCGCTTCTGTTGGGCATTTTATGTACTTGACCTCATTATCTATCTTCAATTATCTGCAACACATTGGTCAACAAAGCTTTAATCAAAAGACAAGTTAATTAAATATTCCAAATATCACAGGGTTCAATAGCAGTTCCTGGATTCCCATCTAGATATGATTAGACTCTAATCCCTTGTAGAAGTAGTACTTAATGTGGGTTTTGAACAGAAAAGCTATGAGAGTGGTAGTTCCAGCAAAGGAAAAAAGGTGTGTACAGAAAAATGCCTGTAGAATCATTCCTCTATGATCCAGTTTGCTCTAAACTTGTGGGGTTGGAATTCTTAGGAGGTATTGATCAGAAATGAAAAAAAGGAGGTGCTCCAAGCCTCAGAAACTAAGTACAATCACTCTGAGAAGAAACCACAGCAAAGACAACATTTGATCTGCTCTAGTCTTTAGGATAAAATTCCACCCTGTGAGGCATACCACTGAGTTAGTGTGTATATTTTTGACCTTGTCTATTTCACCCCTTACTATGGCTTAATCTCATGTCTGAATTTTCCCCTATATGTTGAAATGACTTTGAAAGACTATAAAACTCTGTTTTCCCCCCTAACAGACCTTTGCTCATATGGGACAAGTTTCAGCTCAAATGTTCCTTCATAAAGGCTTTTCTAAGAACCTCATTTCACTGCTTCTATCCTTCTACCCTTCACCAAAGTGCACTAATCTCATTTTTACTGAGCAAGTGTCCACCACTCTGAAATTACTTTATATTATTTATTTACACGCATGATGTTTATTGCCTGACTTTTTTACTAGAATGATGGTGGATGACGACAAATGTTTCCAGATTTTCATCATTGATATCTAGAAGACATCTGGCATGTCAAATGTACCTGATAAATATCCATCTGAAGAAATGATGAGCACATGAGTGAAAGGATATTTATTATTGAGAAATCTTGTACCTGAGGTAATGTCATTTTTACAAACAATAAGGCACAATAGCACAAAACAAGGAAATAGAGGACAATTATTAACAGTGCAGATGCAGTCATTTGAACATCAAACTTGCCATTATGATAATATCAAGCCACTGAACCATACTGTTTTTTACAAAAGTTGCACCATCAGTGACTTCAGGCAATTATCAAAGGAAATACAATATGAGTTACCCAATATTTCCACAAGAACCAGATGAATTCATCTGGATAGAGGAGTATATGTGAATTTAGAGCAAAAGTAGAAATAAAAAAATTTTCCATCAGTGCGGTTGATGTTAACTCCTTTGGGCATTAGGGCACCAATATTAGGCGTGAGTGTTAATTGTGAAATGACTCCTGGCTGGATAATAAAATGCCTAGAAGATTAGGAAAGCACACTTCTTGGGATATCTGGGAGGCTACTTCCAGAGATGATTGGCATTAGGTCATCAAACTGATGGAGAAAGACTCACTTCAATTGTGGGTGGCAACAACAAATAGGATTGTCCCTTCGAGGGAATGAAAGAGAAGGAAGAAGGAGGTTGGTGTATATTTTGAAGTGTTCCATTCTGCTTGAGCAGGTACATTTTTTGTTGTTCCCATTTTGAACACAGACTCCAACTTCCTCAGAATTCAAAGACAGACCAGCAACTCTCCAGGGAGTCCCTGGTTCCTCAGTCTTAGACTGTTGTTACATTACTCATCCTTCCGATTGTTTGTCTTCTTGCTTCTTTTACTGTACCCTCTAGCTTTCCATCATGTTCATGACCAGTGTGGACATTTCTACCTTGGATCCTGCAAGGCTACCTTTAAAACCTTACTACATAATTTTATATACACAATGCAATCTATTCCTCTAGAAAATTCTAACCTATACTCTGAGTTAATAGTGTATAAATACAAAAGAGAATAGGCAAAGAAACTTCAACTTCCAGGATTTTCTAGATGGATAATTTTGATGGTCAGTGAAAAATGAAACAAAGTATGTCCTTACTAAGTGAAAAGGCTCATTAATTGCCCTGTTCTATGTCTAGTAGACTTAACCTGAAAGATATCTGAATGTTGAGGATTACTAAAGGATTTGGGCTCAATTTAGGGATTCATAGCTACTTAAGGACCACTAACACTGCCATGCAGCTCTTTCATATGTAGCAGGCATTATGCTCAATCACTTAGAACCGTTGTCTTGGTATTTTTGGTCCCTTTAACAAGAGTTAACTGAGGTACACTGATCATGTCAGTTGTCGAAGGTAACACAGGAAATTGTAGTACACCTTGAATTCAAAACCAGGTTTGCTTCATTCCAAACCCATACTGTGAACTACTTAATTACAAAGTGTTTCTCAGTAGGATACTGCTGACATTTTGGCAAGCAATTATTTTGTCTAGTGAGAACATTCCTCACATAGCATCCTTGGCTCCCTGCACTCAGCGGTTGTAATGTCCCACATATCATTGTTCTAACTCTGTTGAGAATAACTATGTCAGTAAATATAAAGGGACCTATGTGGAAATATCTCCACTAATAGTATTCTAGATGAATCAGACTTCCAAAATCAGGGATATATTATCTCTTTTACTCTCTGGGGTCACACTCTACTAAAGAAATTTTACCAGAGTGTCTAAAGACTAGATCTCTCATAAATAGAAAGAGAGATTTGGAAAAAGAATAAGAAAGCTTCTTTGGCTATGTTCAATGCATGATGCACACATGTCTGACTTTAATATACTCATAGGTCCATATACTTGTTTACACATAGCACTATAATATGGAGAAACATATGCAGCCATACACGTATCCAGATGAAAATTATTTAGTGTCTGATATAGAAAAGCAAATTATATTTTAGTATTCTAACTTCAACAAGACTACTAAGTAGACTCTCATTCCAATATTAGTTGTTCTCTAACACAACTTGTCAACATTTAGAAATAAATCTTCCTAAGATGTTGGTTACATCATATACTAACTTCTGTGAAAAATGCAATGGTGTCTCCTATGGTCTGTATTTAAAAGTTCCCCAAACTCTCGAGAGTTCAGAAGTGAAGTTTTTTGGAAGGTGATTAGATTACAGGACATTGTATTTATCAGCCAACTACACTATTGATGAACTCACAGCTGAATGTACTGTTGGGAGTTGAGACCTGGCTGAAAAATGTGGGGAAACAGAGTATAACATGGAAATATGTATTTTTGTTCCCACTCTTCATTTCATTCTCTGATACTTGCTGCAATGTTTTCAGTAGCTTTCCTGTCATGTGCCCATCTACCATGCTGTCTCTATGTTGAAGCCACTAACCATGTACTGAATCCTCCAAAACCATGAGTCAAATAAACCTCTCCTCTCTTAAGTTGTGGGCATTGGATATTTTATTCCAGTAACTAAAAAGTAACTACTACAGTGTCTAACTAAGTAGACATTTCCTTCTTGCTCTTTCCTGATCTCATCATCCCCTACAGTTTAGATCTCACTTAATGTATTAATTTAATCTTTTGCTCTTCACCAAGTATTGCTAACTCTTGTCTCTCTAGTTTCTTTATACATTCTAATATCATTTACTTTTTCAATTTCATACATTTTTACATTTCTCTTGCTAAGAATTCTCTTGATAATACCCCTGATTGTTGAAGTACTATCAATTCTTCACTTGTCAAATATTTCCTCTATAATGGACATGTGGACCTAAATCCATTTTTTTCTTTGAACAACCAAAGGTCATTTTACCGCTATCAGTAATTGCTCTATGTGAATAATTATAAGACTTATGCATGGATATTTTTGAAAGAATAACTTCTATATCTGCAGCTCCACAATTTCTGATGCAATAGGTCTAGAGGAAGGTCAATAAATCCGCATTAGTAGAAAAAAAATTGCCAGGTGGTTGCTGATGATCAATTAGGTCCAGAAACGACTCAACTAGCATGGATAATGATTTTGTCTTAATGGCCTCTCTTGTATCTTATAATTATTGTCATAATCATCTTGTCATTTCACATGCCATCAACATTTCCCTGATGAATGGATCCATCTCGAATACATCAAAGTCTCAATAAACAGAATCCACTTAGATATTTTCTCATGAATGTGTTGAGACTTATGTGATGGGGTTGTATTCAACAATTCATGTTATTTTATGACCACAAAATACGAGTCTCATCAACTGACAGTAAGTTGGAAGCTGAAGTGAAAAGGGCAATTATAAGAAGATACAACACTTATAGAAAACAATAAAAATCACACAAATACATCTCTAATCTGGTGAAACAACTCAAAATGTAAGACACTTATGACTATTTAGTATAAATGCTAAATGTTCAACCATACTCTCAGCTAAGAGATTCAAATCATTGGTATATTGACCCTGAGTTAGTGCAAAGTAAAATCTATCTTGGTGTTTGTGTGTTACAGCTTAAAAACAGATACGTTTTTAGGACCAAAAAATTAGAATATGTTGAATTTTAATTATGATAAAATTTCCATTTTATTGCACAATGGCCCTTTCTAGATGGGCAAAATATATGTAGTCACTGTGATGCTCTCTTACCACCAGAAAGATAAGAATGACTACTAAGGGAAATAACTTTTGGAAACCTTTTTGTTTTTTTCTTTTTGGTATCAGGAATCAAACTCATGGCCCCATGCTTGCCAGGAAGGCACCGTGCCACCTGAGCTACATCCCTGGCCCAGAAACTTTTAACAGAGTATTTTTTCTTACACCCTGTTGATCTCACAAAATATTTTCACAGGTACAAATATTGTGTGTCTCTTCTAGATAAATTCATTGGAAATCACTGTTGGAAATGTGTATTCTAGATAGCTTTGATATAGGTGAAAATCTGCATGTGCAAATTACATTCATGAGAAAAGAACCAAAGTGAAAATCAGTGCCAATGTCCCAAAGGATTACTACTTTTAGTTAAATAAATTGTAATGATGGGAATTTTAAAAACACCTTAAATTATCATAATATATAAAAGAAAAAAGACAAAGGAATAAAAGAAAATCAGTGAGAAATTAAAGGAGTAGCTGGGCGTGGTGGCACATACCTGCCATCCCAGCATTCAGGAGGCTGAGGCAGGAGGATAGTTGTGAGTTCAAAATCAGTCTGAGCTACAAAGTGAGCTCAAGCCCAGCTTAAACTGCATAGTGAAACACTGTCTCAAAAAAGGCAAGGAAAAAAAAAGAAATTAAAAGAGTAAAGAAAGTAAAATCATTAAGACTTTTTATCAGCAGTGTACATTCAGATGTTTGTTTATTTTTTAATGGGATCTAATAACAGTTATCAATCGGAGGTGATCTTAAAGTAAAATAATGTAACCTAACTGGTATAGTGTTGAGTTTTGGAAGGCGCCCTGTAAGTAATGAGTCTGAAACTAAATTTTACTAGTTTCACCATTATTCTACTTCTGATCATGATTATTGATGTCACTTTGGACCTGGGTCCCATGAATTGCTGAATCTGCTTTTGTCTAGCCACCTCTTCACACCATGATGTTTCATGCAAAGATCAAAGATACAAGGAAATCTTAAAAAGGATCATGAGAACAGGCAATTGGAACATCTCTTTACTACTAGGAGGTCTTGTACTTAGATACTATAGTCACAGACTAAAGGATAGGGCACATGGGCATACAGGGTGATGACATAGAGGAGAGGGAATGAGTATGGGGGAAATTACTAACAATGCAGATGCAACCATTTGAATGTCAAATTTACCATTATGGTGACATCAAGGCACTGAAGCACAATTCTTCATGCAAAACTATACTAGTGATGACTTTTGATGATTAGCAGAGGAGTTACCGTTTAAAGATTGATGTGTGAGTTGCAGTAGGTGTTGAGTACCTGCCAAAACAGGAAAGAAATGAACCACTTTCTGCCAAGACTTGCTTCCTGTGCTACCATCACATCTTATGGCTGTATTGGCTCCTTTCCTAATATTCAAGTGAGCTTAATTCCCAGGAACACTGCATGGAAGGTGTGCAGACACAAACTTGGAAAGCTAATATAGAAAATCCAATGCCGATCTTAACAGAGTTTATGGAGAAAGCAAAGCTCATGTACGAAGCAGACGGTGGATAAATGTCAGTGCTGATTTGTCAGTGGATATGGGTTGTATGCAGAGATTCAGGGCAACTCCAATTCTTGAGAATCTGGTGAAAAACATAGATAAAGTAAAGCACCTTTGCTGAGTTGATTCACTTTAGAACGTAGCAGAGACCCTAAAGCCCTCACGAAGAGGCAGTGTGTTTATAATTTAAACGTACATTTCAGTTAAGAGATTATTACAGAAGCTCAGAGGAAGCTGGAGTGCAAGACAAGAGCAGCTGTAACAAGAATAAAAATCATAGAAGACAATGAAGTCTCAAAAGTAATAAAAGAATCTGACAAAAAAGTGCAAAATGCAACAGGCCTGTGTCCGTCCATTTAAAGTGTTAAAATTTCTGCAAAACTCACTTGTGCATTGACTGATCCTGGGTCATTACAAAGTAAAAATTTTCCTTTGCGCGTGTTTGTCACAGCTTAACCAAACATGCAAGCACATCTAAAGAGAAAGAGGGGAAAAAAAATTCTACCCAACTGTAGTTAACCTGAAATTAAAATTCCAATAACAAATATAAAAAGAACAGAAATATTTACCAAAAGTGATTTTTTAATGATAAAAATGCGTTTAACTTTTTCTTCATATCAGGTGTCGTGGCTCATGCCTGTAATCTCAGCACTCAGGAGACTGAGGCAGGAGGATCACTGAGTTGAAGCCTAGTTTAGGCTTCGAAGTGCCTGCTAGACCAGCATGAACTGCATAGTGAGACTCTGTCTCAAAAAGACAAAAAAAAGTCTTTGTTCATTAAGAAAGTTTTTAATAGGTACCAAAATATGTCATAAGTTTTCCTAACATCTTATCTTCTTCCTGATACATACAGTCACTCTTCATTATTCTTTCTTTATACTGATTTAAATCATATCATATTTAAGCAGTTATCTTGTGTTGGGTATAATACTACTTTCCATATCTTTCTTCTCATGTCTTAAAAGAAAGTTAAATAGCATACATTAAAGCCCACACATTACCGAAAAAATCCTTTCTTCACAGACAGCTCATTTAAGATCATAATATAGTAGAAAGAGGAAGTGATATAAATTAAAACTGATTTGAGTCTATTTTTCACTCCCTGATTTTGCAATCATAACTAAATCACTTGTAACATTACAATTAAAAGTAATAATAATTCATAACTGGACAATAAAAGAAAATGTGTTCATGGTAAAATGAACAACACAGAGATACTATATTTTTTACTAATTAATATCCAACTTGTAAAAGAATCTGGGGTGGAAAAATATGAATGCAGAAAGAAGAGGGAAAAAAAGGATGAAATGAAGAACAAGTTAGATAAGAAGGAGAAATGTAGGATGAGGGGAAAGAGAAGAAACAGGAATACAGACAACCAGCACAGGAGGGATGATGATGAAACAATGGCTTCATTCGAGATGTGCAATCTCTTCTTCCTGCATTAATCCCATAGCCACATCCCACATCCTCTAAGTCGCGAAGACATTTATCCATGAACCATGATCTTTTGTATTCTTTGGTCATGGTGTTTTTAATATAGTTAAAGTCCAGGAATACTCAGAGTGGAGAGAGTAAGAGCAGCATTAAAACAGGAGAGAGAGACAGAGACAGAGACAGAGGAAATGCTGCAATCTCTAGAGATCTGCGGTAAAACAATGTGACTGTAGTTAACAGAGAGACAGAGATACAGGGACACAGAGAGAGAGAGAGACAGAGACAGAGACAGAGACAGAGGAAATGCTGCAATTGCTGAGGGCTGAGAACATAATTTTGGAACTGTAGTGGATTTAGAGATGGTGGAGAGACTTCTGTAAGAGCAGCATTAAAACAGGAGGCGACGACAAAGGGATTTTGAAAAGAAATGAGCTTAAAATTAGATCCAATTAATGTCAAGAAATGCAGGCAAATATAAGCATTTTACTAATGACTATGGATTGATCTTTTAGTTTAATATTATATTCAGTGTAAGACTGTGAATAAGAGGGAGCGTGACTTCAGCAGGATGGCAGAGGAGGAAGACTGAGACCCTGATTTCTCCCATGGAGATAATAAAATCAACAACAATATATGGACAGATTCCTCTTGTGAGAAATGTAGAGACTAGTTAGGAGGCTTCTGGAAGCCAAACAAAGACAAAGCCAACACCACTGAAGTTGCTAGAAAAGTCTGTGGCCTTCATTTACCCCAATACCTCCCTTCTTGTCAGTGCAGTGAAACTCAGGGAAAAATGGGAGTATGTAAAACTAAAAAGTTTCTGTTTAGCAAAGAAAATAATCAGCACAGTAAAAGACAAAATATGTTTAGTCACACCTCTGAGAAGTGGTTAATAAATAAAATATATAAGAAGCAGATAATTTATGAGCAAGAAAACAACCCAGTGGAAAAATGAACAGAAGACTCGAGTGCACGTTTCTTAATAGAGAGTGTATTAACATTCAGTGGTGTATAAAAACACGCTCCCCATCAAAAATCATGAAGAAAATGCAAAACCACAAGGAAATGTCATCTCACATGTGTTGGCTTGCCATTTTTAAAAGGCAAACAAAACAGAAATGACAACAAAAACAATCGTTAGCAGATCTATGGAGAATCTGCAAACATTTTGGACCTTGGTGGAAAAGTGAAACAGCCACCATGCAAAGCAATCCAAAGTCCTTCAGAAGTTAAAAACAGAACTGCCACATGACTGAGTTATTTCATTCCTGGCTATTTTTCCAAATAAGTCCAGGTTCAAAACTAAAGAGATATTCGCACACTCATAACCATTGCAAAAATATTCACATTTTCCAATATCCTGAATGCCCATTAATGATTAAATGAATAAACAATATGGTATATACATATAAAATAGAATATTATTTAGATTAAAAATGAAGAAGTTTTTGTCGTATGTACAACGTACATGAAACTTGACATATGCTAAAGGAAATAAGCCACTTAGAGAAGATATACCATATAATTTGACTTATGCGAGAGATCTAAAGCAATAAACTTTGTAAGGTATTCTGCTTCAGAAGTAAAATAGTTGTCGCCAAAATGGAGATGTGGATAAAAGATAAATGGGGAATTGCTTTTTACAAGATGGAAAAATCTCTAGAGATCTGCGGTAAAACAATGTGACTGTAGTTAACAATACTGAAGCATAAACTTGAACATTAAGGCAGTAGATTTCATGCTATACATTTTTAACCACAATTTTAAAAATGAAAATTAATTGAAATGTGCACTTGGGAAATATAATTTAATGTATGTACAGAGAAAAATATTGTGAAAAATATAAATATGAGTATGTTTTTGAGGATTGGTGGTCTCATACCCATAAAAATCCATATATATATATATGGTTTTAGTCCTTTTATCATTTGCTGCTCTTTTTTTGGGGTCTGTTCCAATCTGTGTTCTTCAACTATAGGAACTGAAATAAACATCACAGTTGATAGAGTCTGCCGAGCATGGGGAACTTGTGGTTATGTATTTCCTCAAACTCTCGTGGATGAGTTAATGTTTATTCATATTTAGTCTGTGACCCAGTCCCTGGTCATAGTAGTCCACAAAATTAAACTCTGTTTCCAATCCTCTTACAAAACAGAGCTTGTATATATAGCCTCTGATCACCAGCGCCATAAATGTCAGGTCAAAAACTTGTCTCCATTTCTCCGTCCCAAGTAATTCGGGTCACCACAGTATTAGCCACACTCCTATTACTGGATGACCTTAATCTGTGCTTGATTAAAATAAACAAACCTCAACAGACATTAATTTCCCTTTCTCAGCAGAGCGAAGTGTTTTCGCCACATTAAATACATTTACTAAGTTAGAAAACTGAGGGCATTTTAATTTCTGTGACTGACAGAACCTGTTAAGATTGGCTTTAATTGGTAGTTTTCAGAAAATTATATCAAAAATTACAAAGTAAGCTTAGTTATAAAGGAAGAACCACCTTCTCTTTAAATTTGAAAATTTTCAATTATCTATCATAATGGGTCTCAGGCATTTTGAATATGTGCTTGGGAATTTTGAGTTGTCACATGAACATTGGGCCCATGAGTGTCCCCCCGATACACAAAAAATTTTAGAAAAATTATAATAGTCTAAACCTGTTGTTTAATTCTACCTTCCAGAGCAAGCATAATACTTGTGTAAGGCATTTTTTTCTCTTCTTCTGCACTGTAACACCTACTTCAATGCTAGCAGCTCACCAGCACAGGCCAGGCGAAAACGTCCAGGTCACAGTTTGTACTGGTATGGGACACTAGGAGAGGCCCAGAGGGACAGGTGTCTCCTAAATTCAGACTCATGTATGAGGCAAGCTTTAAATTAGCATGCCAGTGTCCAGGGATGAATCTAACACTTACATCAAGGGAAGACTATATTCTGTTCCATCCAGAAATTTAGCAAAAGTTCATCATCCTTTCCAAAAATTTTGTCAGATAACATCTTTACCCAGGCTTATTAAGCCACCAATACAATGGATATGCATGTTTAGTGATATGAATCACAGCAACTCTGTGTAAATGGAGGTATCTTAATCTATTATTTTCTTCTGTGGAAGAGTTGAGCCATCTAAATATCAATACGCATTTTAAAAATTACTTTTCACTTTTTTCTAGTACATTTAGATGGCTTTATTTCTTGTTGTGAACAGTTCATGCATCATGTAGATAATATTAGTTATGGACTTCATTTAAAGATAGCAAAAGAAGTGTGGACCGGAGGCACACACTTGTGATCTCAGTGCTGGAGAGGATGGGGCAGGAGGATTCTAAGTTCGATCTTAACTTAGTAAGACTCTATAAAAATAAAAAAATACACACATTAAAACCTTGGTTTGCGAGACTAATTTGTTCTGCTCATTATGCAAAGGACCTGTTTATCAAAGCAGTGACAAAGAGACAGACAGGGAGAGTGAGACAGAGACAAAGAGAGAGAGAAAGAGAGAGACAGAGACAGAAAGAGAAAGAGGGAGAGGGTCAGAGACAGAAATGGACAAAACAAGAGACAGAGGAACCAGTTGCAATCATGTAATATTCGGCATGATATACAGCTCTTATTGTAAGGTATCTCTCATTTATCTAGTTAAAATTTCTTAGAAATATTTGCCCATCTTGTGGAATACTTGTACAACAAGTTACTTGAAAGCCAATGCTTAATTTATTTAAAAAGGATGAAGATGTAGTTCAGTTATAGAGCTACAATCCTCAGTATTGAAAAAAAAGGAAGTGGTTTAAGAGATTTACAAGTACTTGGAATATAAATACGTATATAGTTCTCACTGTCCATAGCTGTTCTATGGTCTGGAATTTGTCCAAAATTACCAATTTAACACTCTTCCTAAGTGTGCTATTTAGGAACTTACTAGTTCAACATTGTTCCCGGTAATAATGAAAGTTATTGCCTAACTTGAATTAAATGGTCCTAGGCTCTATTTATTGTCAGGTCTCCGAACTAGAGCCCCACCCAGCTGGGAAAGAAAAACTCTCCCAAGAAGATCTGTTATCCACACGTGCAGCTGCACAGCGTTAACAGGAAGCTGTCAGCTTCCCCATACAGCTCAACCTGCAGAGAGCTGATTCCATGGAAACCACCAGAGACATGCTGTGCCTGCCCCAGAACTCATATCACCCTGTCTATCGGCCAGCCCTAGACACCCTACTTAGAGACCCAAAATTTTGCACCACCCTCAGCAATGCCCCCCTCCCCTATGAAACATGCTCTTGCCCCTTACTTGGGGAAAACAGTCTTTTCACTCTTGGCCCTGCCACACCAGGTCTGCAATAAAGTCCTTGAATTCTGCTTAAAGTCTGCTTGCCCCAGTGATCTCAACTGTGCCTTGGTTTACCCTAACATTTATGACTCCTATTGTCTACACTTAATTTCAGTTCTCGTAATTCGAGATTTCTCAAAGCCTTTTCCTGGAAATCTTACCTGTTTTTTGTTATGTCTATGTGAATTTTTCCTCATGAGATATCCAGTAATATGGACTAATAATGCCTTATGTAGGTGATCTATTTACCCAAAAATATCTTCAAGCTTCTATGAATGCAGACAAGGCATATAATCATTTTTAAACAGGACAGACTGGTATATACCTTTTGTAGATAAATCAATACCTTAAATCATTGTAGCTTCTCTCTTTCACAGTTATAGCAGTCCAAAGTTAAAAGGTAAATATTAGGGCTTTCCTTCATTTTGAGAAATCCAGTTAAGTAAAAAGCCTAACTTATTGAAGCATTGAGATGTTTTGTTTTGTTTTGTTTTGTTTTGTTTTGTTTTGTTTTGTTTGTCTTATCTGAGACAGGGTCTCACTATGCAGTTCAGGCTGAAGTTAAGCTCATTTTGTAGCTCAGACTGGTCTCGAACTCCCAATGATCCTCCTACCTTAGCCTCCCATGTGCTGGAGATGTTTTTCCACCAAGACATTAACTCCATTTTTGGTTTTGCACTTGAGATAGCTTCTAAATTTCTACTTCTCACACTTTTCTTCTTGCCCTCCTATCAGAAATGCATGAGTAAGAATGTCTGTAATTTGCCTTGTTTGGTACCAGCAGAAAGTTCTGACCATATGTACTGAAGAGTCTATCCCAGTATTCATGCCTACTTAGAACTTCAGAGTGTGAACACATTGGGAAATAAGGCCTTTGTTAAGGTTATGATCTGAATTCAAATGAGGTATTAAACTGGTTCCTCAATTCAGTATGACTGGCATTGCTCTAGGACAAGGGCAGGATACACAGGAATACCAAGGGGAGAAGGTTGTATGATGATAGACACAGGACTGGAGTGACTCAGTTGCTAACCAAGAAAAAATAAATAAATAAAAACTAAGAGAAAGGCATGAAATATATTTTCTCCTAAAGCTTCCCCAATGAGTCAACCACATTGCTATTATGATTTCAGACTTCTAAGCTTCAGAATTGTGAGAGGAATAATTTTTGATGTTTTGAACCATTTTAAGGCGTTTTTTATAGCAGATCTAAAAAATATTAGCATACCACACATACTTTTGCTAGTGCATGGTCCCATCACCTAAGCACAATGAAATCCAAAGCCCTAAGAGAGCCTTTTTTGACCTCACAAGCCATTTTGGACCTACTAGAAAGTCTGCTCTCCTATGGCTAGACAGTCTCATTATGTGAGGAGTAAGTACTTGGCTTGAGGACGCACATCTATAACACCAGCATGCAGGAAGCCTGAGACAGAATTTGGAGACCAGCTGGGGAACTTCGCTAGTCAGTGAGATAGTGTCTCGAAAAATAAAAGGATTGGGGATGTAGCTTATTGCAAAAACACTGGGCTAAATCCTCAGTGCTGCCAAAAAAGAAAAAAAAAATCTTTATATGCTTTTGAGGCATGTTGACAGGTTATCCTCAATACTTGAATGAAATTTAGTTGAAGATACATCTAATTTCTGTGGAGATGATTGCAACTGTTTTCTAAAGCAGAATGTTATTTAGTGAATTTTATCAGTAAATGACTACGTAAGGCTTGGTAAAGCTGGTAGCACTTCAAGATTTCTGTTGTTTCATCTCTAAATGGTTGGATTGAACCAGAATTAAGATGCTCAAGTACAAGGACTTAATGTCACCACTCACCTCCTTCCAGATCCATTGTCAATTCTATATTACATAAGTTTACTTTTTCCAACTAGGATGGAATGAAACCTCATTTTGAGTGTTAACTGAGTACTCTGGGAAGCTACCCTCAGTAGTTCTTCTATCTTTAGCAGTATGTGAAATATATGCTTATTAGTCACTTTCCCGTTATTGGGAATCAATATGTGACATCCATAACTTAATGAAGGAGAGGTTAATTTTGGCTCACATTTTCAGAAGGTTCAGTCTGTGGTGATCTTGTCCCAGGGTAGAAAAGGGATGGTACTCATGTGTGATGGCAGAAAGTTGCTCAACCTACCACAGCCAGGAAGATGGGGCAAAGTAAGAGAGAAGAGAAAGAGAGAGAGAGACCAAGGCCAGGAATATATCCTTCCAGGTCATGCCACTAGGGCTCCACTTCTAAGAGTCATCAATGAATTTATCCACTGATAAATAAAGCACCCCATCATCTCATCACCTTCCAACAAACCTACTTCTGAACAAAAAAGATTTTGGTGGTTATTTTAGATATACTCATACCAATAAAGATACACATCACTAGCAGTATTTTGCTGAACTTATGGCCATTCTTTTTCTTATTTAGTGAAATTTGTCCCAAGTTCTGTAACTAGATTTTTGCATTCTACTACAGCTTCCTCCTTAGTATTAATGACTTGGTGTCTAACCTAGACCCAATGGATATACTTTTTCTATTTTTTTTTTAAATTTTTGCTCCCAAGAAACTGAAGAAAAATGCACATTTCTTAGAACAGAAAACTTCATCACACCATATGAGTTTAGTAGCTCTTTATTTCACCTGGCTTCTCCCATGCATTCTTTCTGAGTTATGTGGTGAAAGACAGAAGAATGCGCAGGAAACATTAGAATGTGTTTCTTCAATTCCTCAGATTGTGCATTTTTCTGGCAGTTGATATCCTTTACCGATAGCTTACATTTTAGCAAAAGTGGTGGTGTTATGTGTGCATTAACCAACGCATGAAAAAGTCCATTGCTTATATAGCATCTTCAGATATAAAAAGTTACAATGTAAATGACAACATGTGAAAAGAGCTGAGCCAAGTCTGTTAGGTAATTGTGCTCTTTGTGGGTGAGATATAGGTCTGGCCTCCCAGCGGCTGCAAACTGCTCTTGACAGGCAAGGAGAGAGGTTTCTCTTGGTGACCTCCTCTATACTTTCCACCTCATTCTATGTGCAAGTAAGAGTATCAGAAATCGAATGGGTAATTATAAAGGTGAATCCAACATATGGTGAAAATTTAAATTTTTAAAAACATAGTAAATGACATATTTGCCATCGATCTCCCTCAAGATACTCCCCCTCAATTCCAGCACACTTATCCCATCTCATTCTTGACACTTTCCAACGCAGATGTGGAAGTTCCCTTTCATGAGTGTCTTCACAAAGTTTGATTAAAAACACAGTGAGCAGACCTGTTGAGTTCTATCGAAAGGAAAAGCAGGGTTGTAAAAATATGTTGAGTTCTCTTGCACCTTATTCACCAGATCTGTCACTGTATGACTTTTGGCTCTTCCCAAAAGTCAAAATGATCACGAGAGGTAAACATTTTGAAACAATTCAGGACAGCAAGGCAGCCATGGCAGTGCAACTGAACACACTCACAAAACAGGACTTCCGGAATCGCTTCAGAATGTGGCACGACTGATGGGATCAGTGTATTTGATGTGAGGAGAGTATTTTGAGGACTGTTGATGACAATGTAGCCTTTACCCTAAAAAAATTTTTTTTCATTAACAAATGGGGCCTTTGTTTACCCTAAAAATTTTTAACAATATTATCATATTTTTCAGTCATACCTCACATAATCTAGTATAGTGCGTAAAACTAAAAGAAAACAAATAGGGCAAGGAGTTTGTTTTCGCCTCTACATTTCTCATGCTCACTTATCACTAAACCTTTCAGAGCCATAAGTGACTTTTCTGCATCAGAAAAGAGAAAATCTGTAAAGTACTATAAGATTCTTTATGACTTTCTGAATATCTGAATGAATTTGTATTATGATGGAATCATGAGGGTTCATATAGAATAAAAGTAAACTTTCTGTCCAAAATGGATTTTCATAGTGGAACATGAAATAATATGTTACAGCAAAAAGAACTGTGAATATGTCTTTTAAACTTATTGTTCACTGAAAGGAATTCTGTTGTACAGCAGCAATTCAAGTTGCTACTTATTATGTATGCAGTTAATAATGTGTATTTAAGACAGTGACATGGTCTTCTTCTATTATCACTGAATATTTAGAAGACTTCTTTGTAGGCATTAAAGATTGTGGATAAGGGTATGAACACTATAAATTTCTCTTTTCATAGGTAAGGAAAATGCAATTATGTTTGAGACTTTGCACTATGACAAGTGGGAGGATATATGCAACAATATTTGTCCTCAAAAAACTTTGCAATTGTCTTGGTAAGAATTCAGTGTCTCGAAGGAAATTTATTTATAAGGGAAACTTATTTATAACCTGTATTTATAAGGGATTTATTTTTTTTTACTGATGGAGAAGTGATATGCAGAGCAGGTATAACGCTCAAAATTCATTAGGTAAACTCAGACTGTAATTCTCTCGCCCTCTTCTTTTCTTTTCAAATTTATTACAGATCTGAAGGCTATCTTAGATAATTTGCTCTCTTTTGGGTATGTATTATCCAAATGGGAACCAGTGTGACTCACAATGAACATGTTGGTAGCCAATTATGCTCATTTATTCTCTTTGCTTACATATTTTTTCTTTTTTTAATATGAAGTTAATAGAGACAGTTTTAATTATGATATAAAACCTATTCATATCTGACACTAGGCAGATATGCTTGAATTTGTGCTGAAAATTTTATTTGAATTTGAAATATTTTTTAACAAAAAACACATAGTAACATTTGATAGAAAATTAGTTACAGAGAAACACAGTTCAGAAAAAGTAAGATACATAATCCTTTTTTTTCCCTCTATTTTACATTCAAATTATTCTCTTAATATCATGCAGGCAACAAGGGAATCTCTTTAATTTTATTTTCTTGGCTTAATTATATTGCCATAGAAAGAATTTTTTTAGTTTTTACTGATTTCTTTTCCGAGTTAATATATTCTGTGATAGGTTATGAATGCCAAAAATATCTCCTCTGTTCCATAAAATAATATTGTTTTACAGGTTCCCATCTTTATTCACTGTAGTAACAAGCACCAAGACTTAATCTCTGGTTAAAACAATTAAATTCATCTGCTCGGGAAAATCTATAGAAATGCTCCACACACTCACAAAACCCCCTGAGCTTTCAGCCTGCTCCAACAATACCCTGGATTCTAGATGAGAAGCTGGATATGAGCATGTGAGCAATTTCTGGATACTAGGGCACTTCAGTCCTCTACCTTCGCACAAGAACACGGGAATGCACGTTCTCCAGAGTTCTGTTTTCCAAAAGCGATTTCAGAACCTTGCTTCTGCCTCACTGAGTGAATTAAGACTGATCTATGACTGCCCTCTACATTATAGAAAATTGCAAGTCAAAAGCAATGTTTCAAAATTATAAGCAAATTTATGAAATTGAAAATTCACTTTGTTTTCAAAACAAATGTGTGCATGGGTGTATGCATGTGTGCAGGTGTGTGTATCCATGTGTGTATACAGACAGAGAATGAATATCTTCTGGTAGAGAATATATATATATATATATATATATATATATATATATATATATATTGCCTAGATTTGAATTAGTCCTTCATTCATTTGGTCCCACAAAAGAAATTCCAACTGGATTAAAAATTTTAATTGGGGAAAAGATAGTGAATTTTACTGTTATCTGTGCAGCCAGTCATCAAAACAAATTTCTTCAGTTCAGTAAAGAATACTATTCCTAGAAGAGTACTCCAGTAAATACCCCTGGTATCTTCAGTTTTAATTGAGGGATACAAAATCAGCCCTGATCCATATGAATGATAGTGTTTCTCTTGAAAATTTCTGTATAGTTTCCAGGTTGGCTTGCTGGGGATATGCAGAAAAATTCACAAATGCTACCTCTGTGCAAAAAAAAACCCAAATAATAATAATAATAATAAAGCTAATTGATTTTGTCAGCCCTGAAGATCCCTGAGCAATGCAGAATAAGTTTGGATGGTAGTTTTATTATAGGATCACCTAGTTATGTGAATTTCAATGGAGTGGCACAATAGAAAACACTGAATTGGATCCACGAGTTCTAAACTAGTTCTGATAGCTATGAAATGTAAAGATGTGTAAATGACCACCACATTTGAATTTAGATCTTTTGACTTGCAGCCTAGAATTTTTTGTTCTAACATACACGCTTTGAATTCTTAGGTTGCTATGAAAGCCCTCAATTCTGAGATTCTAATAAGCTCAAAGAGATGGAACGTAGCTATGAAAATAAGTAGTGTGGACAGGTGATATTTAGTCAACATTCAATATGTTTCAAACACTTCAATACAAAACTCAACTCATATAAAACCAGAATGCTATTACAATATTACTGCTATTGTCCTCTCTTGCAGGAAAAATAAGAGAATATTTTAAATGAGGGATACAAGGGTTCATTATAAGTTGGATTGCTTCTACCTTCACCTCAAAATTCTCAGATGGTTTTATTTCTCACTCAGAATAAAAGTGAATAGTTGTTTTCCATGAAAAAACCCTAGAATCTCCTTCCTGCTCTACATTTTGTCCCCTGCATATCTACCTACACACTCCTCTTTGCTGTTTCTCAAATATAGTAGCCTCCATTAAGTCTTCAAAAAAATCTTTATTTTTCTGCTAAGATGCTCATTTCCGAGATACTCTAATGAGTATCCATTTCATTTTTTTCTTTACCTTAGTATCATCTTCTCATTGATACCTTTCCCATTCATTCTATCTTCTCATTGACACCTTTCCAATTCATTCTATCTACAAGGTCATCTCCAAGACTCTTTTTGCCCTCCTTTAGCACTACTGCCATCAAAACATTATGTGGGGGGCTGAGGATATAGCTCAGCAGCACAGCACCTGCCTGTGAAGCCCAAGGTCCTGAGTTTGATTCCCGGTACAAAAACAAATGAAAAAAACACTATGTGTTCAGTTGGCAGAAAAATTTCTATCTTCATGATTTCATGATCTGAATAGTCAAGACTAGTTTATAGTTCCTGGAAAGTTATAAGTGTTTTTAAGTTATGCCACTCTAACAAGTCTATTTCTGTTGTAATAGCTAAATCCTGAAAACAATCCAAATGCCCATTAACCATGGAATGAATAAAAAAGATGTGGCATTTTTATGCAATGGAGTACTACGCAGCTATAAAGAAGGATAAACTCGAGGCTTCTGTAGGTAAATAAATGCAACTAGAGACCATACTCATAAGTGAAGTAAATGAGAATCACATGTGGAAAAATCTCATCATGTCCCTAGTATAAAAAACTGAAAGAATAAATAAGATTTAAAATGTACAATAGATTTTGTGAAAGTGAAAGGGGAAGAAACTACTCATCAGTAAAGAACAATTGGGATGATATAAAGAAGACAAAGAAAGGAAAATATTATGCATATATATACAGGATAATTATACTACTAGTCTCTGTTAGTTCATCAAAAAGAATGATTTGTGTTTTCACTGTTTCATCATTTTTTCATGCCTATATTTTGTAATCTGAGAAACTTTGAAGATAACAATATGTAATATATTAACCATCGTTAATCTCCTATTATGCTGTTTTGAAATTGTGTATCATCATTTTTGTTCTTTTTCATTTTAAAATTTATAAAAATGATGTGTTTCATTGATTTATTCCTGTATTACATTTAATCTAAGGTAAACACTCTAAGATCTTTTGTTGACTGCTTAGCTCTCAGTAAAAATAAATGTGCTGGACATATAATTGATTTTCAGTAAACATTTGACAAATGAACAAATGGATCCATGAATGCATAAATGTCTTTTTGTCCAACACTGTGCAATCCGTTCTTGTTCTTTATCTTCTGCACTAGGCGTCAGGTATTTCATAGGAAAGAAGTTATAAGTCTTGTGGTTAAAATCTTCCTTGATTCTTTTTGAGATCCAAACATGGTATGCATATCCATCATTCCTACTTGTGTATGTAAATTCTTTCCCTTGTTTGTACATCAGTTGCTCCCAGAAATCCTTCTGTTCAAATGACAACAATTTGGGATTATTTTCCACCTAAGGCCTCAGAGGTAAATATAATAACTTGAAATAGTACGGGTAACCTGCACCTGCATATCACATCAACATGAGTGTTATATTCATTCAATTTGAACAAAGGTATTGCAGATATTCTTTCTTTTTCTTTACGTAACAGCAATGCTTCTCACTTGGTTTTGTAAATCATCAACTTTACTTTTGTGTTTTTTGGTTTTGTTTCATTTGTATGCACTAGAGTAGACCTGCAAATTGTTAAATAAACATAGACGCTTCCCTCTAGTGTTACATTTTATTCACAGGAAATTTCTCATAATAATGACAATCAGTAAACATTTTTCTTCAAAAGCAAACAGTGTTGGTGGAGATATAAGTAATAAGAAAGAAAGGTAGAGATCATTAATTAAATGAGATAGAGGAAACAACTAATGTTAAAACATGGTTATAGGGACCAGGATAAAGCTTAGTGGCACAAGGGCCTGGCTGGCAAGCATGAGGTCCTGAGTTCGATCCCTGGTACCAAAAAATAAAATAAAATAAAAATAAAAACATAGTTATAATATTCAAAATTGGAAACTGAGAGTCCACGACTGAATGTCTTTAATATGCATTCATCAAACATTACGAAAATGAGTGCCTGACTTTAGAATGAAGCAAACCACATGTATGCCTAACTCATGTAAAAAAAATTAAATTTTAAAAGACTTTGTATTTAGAGAATAAAATTCTGAGTAAGCTGATCTGGGGAAAAATGTATTGCGAGCTGCATTTATGTGGAGAGGCAGCTGCACTCTGAATTTGAGGTCTCTTTCCAGATGCACTTGAAGAATAGCATGTACCTTTGGTATAGATGATTGATTAGAGTACCCCTGTGATTGCTTCCCTGGGGAAAACATATAGCCAAGAGAATACATTTCTTTTCTCCTCTTCTGTTCTTCCATTTGACAATTTAGATGGTAAGAGCCTCAGACAAAAAGGAACATTTCTCTAAATGCCAACTCTTTGCCAGAATTTTAACCCTATAATCCATCATGCTTCATATAGGAAGGTTTCAATTTTTTTCTCAAGTTACTGAAACAGCTCTGGATAAATAGGGATACACTTTTATAATGCTCTCCACATTGGTCATTGGGAGCTATCTGGTCATCTACTTCATTCTGAGAATTTTCTTATATACACAATGAACTTCCAAATCAATTAGAATCAATTTTGTTGGGGGACCTGGTGGTACTTGAAAAATATATAAAACTCTATAGTGATGTATGCCTGTAATTCAAGTGTACAGGAGGCCAAGGAAAGAGTATCAGAATGAGTTCAAAGCTCATTTTGGTTACATAGTGAGTTCAATCCCAGCATGATATGCATAGCAAGACATTGCCTCAAAAAAGTATAAAACTTACTAAAAGATGAAAGATTTATTTGATTTTATTTATTCCTGATAGTATGGGCAGTTGTATTGAAGATAACAAGAGACACTATGGTAGCCATTATTGATTGCCTTTTATCCTGTTTAGAAGTCATATACCACGTTCGTTGTTTTGTTGTGATTGACTATACTCTGTTTTATTTTGTTTGGTTGTATTCTTTTCAAAATAAAAAAAATAGCAGCAGTAATTTCTCATGAAGGATTAACTCTATCATAACTATCTCGATCCTCAGACAAGCTATTAATACCTAACTTATTTTACTGTGACATCTGGGAAGAAATAAATTATTCACTCTTAGTATCTCTTACATAAAAATTCAGGGTAATAGTACCACCTGCCTCAGTGATACTGTTAATCACTGTAAATATGCTTTTTAAATTTTCAGTTGAAGTCAGTGTTAAATAGCTACATCTCCAGCCCTTTTGCGCTTTTTATCTTGGGTCTCTAAATTGCCCAGGCTGGGCTGGAGCTTGTTATCTTCCTCTGTCACCTCCTATAGTGCTGGGATTACAGGTGTGCACCACTAATGCATAGCTCTAATTCAATCCATTAAGAATATTCTTACATGTGGGGAAGCCAAAAGTTATCTTTCAAAAACCACTCAAGAACATTTTTCAAAACAAGCCAAGCAGAGAAATTTAGGTTGAAAAAAACTAAAAATTATTTTCTAGCGTTAAAAAAAATGAAAATACATGGTGGTACTGAACTTGAACACATATTACTTTGTTTTATTCCTTCCTTTTCCCTCTTCTTATTTTCTCCCTTTTTCATTATTCACTCCCTTCATTCTGCATATCTCTCTCTCTGTCTCTCTCTGTCTCTCTGTCTCTCTCTCTGTCTTTCTTTCTTGTAGGTGTATTACCACTGCTACAATTGAGGTCACTCCCTAATGCTCATTAAGAGACCACTGTGCAGTAGATACTGACTTGTTTTATATGAAGTGTGTTCTCTCATTACTACCATTTGGTAAGTGATGCTATTGAGTCTCCAAGAGGTTAAATACATTATTGAGTTCACACAAATCTAAACCAGAGCTGGAATTGTGACTGCAAAGCTGAGACGCACGCATTGTTCCCTACATAGTTCAGCGGCCTGCAGAACCACCATCCCTCTCACCGTGATATAATCGAGATTCTTTGCCATTCATTTGTCAGATTCTAGACTAGACCAGAGCTACAACCACCAAAATCATCTAAATATTTCCCAAATGTGTCCCACAATTCCGAGGTATTTCATTTTGTAATACACAGTTATTTTTATGATATGAAAACATATTTGTACTTTCACATCCTATTCAGGAATAAGGCACTTTCCCTGGAGACTTACTTCCTGTGCATCTTGAAATAGAAATATTCAAAGAAATTCCACTTTTGTGTGTAATTTTTCAGAGTGAGAAAATAATGGCATAAAAATTGAATGTAGGCCCTTTAAAAGAAGAACAAAACTCACTGTGCTTCTTATAGAGAATAAAAAGACAGCATCCAGACAGTCTACTTCTTCTCCTAAGTGTCTGATGTGCATTTCTACTGTGAAGAGAAAGCAGCTTTTAGCTCTCTCTGAAATGAGCTGGGATATCTTCTGCCTCTCTGATGCTCTTTTCTGGACTCTCACATTTAAAAATGAGAATGAAGCTGACTGAGTTTTTAATGTGTGCCAAGTGTTAGCTGATGCCAGCAACAGTGAAATCACTAGAGATGTGTCCAGTGTGAAGCAGCTCGGATTCCCTTAAGCTGCCCCGGAGACAGAGGACAGGCAAGAGTTGTGCCCTTGTAGATAGTGGGTCTGTTTTGGGTGGCAGTCAGTTTCAAACTCATCAAGATGTCACACTAGCAATCTCAATATGTGACAGCTCAATATTGTGACAGTCGTATGGCTGCAAAATGAGAAAGGCAATTGTGTTACCCTGGGGGAATTTGATTCTGTGGCTCCTTCCCCAAATATTACATTGAGGTTTCAGGATGTGGGGCGGTTTTGGAAAGGTTGTGGATCCTCTTCCTTTCACTGTCTGCCAGTTGCTCTAGTCCATGATGGTTTGCATAATGCTAAGAGTATAACAGCACAGCACTGGAAATGTACATTTAGAAAATTTTCACTTAGAATAACACTCTGAAAGTATTGTTCCAGAAGTAAAATAATTTAATTAGTATTGAGCCACTTAACCATATCTGTTTTCTATTTCTCCCTATATGTTCTGCACATAAAACATATTTTCCTCCAATATATAATTTTCTTGAGCTTTAAGATCCCTATAGTGATCTTAGTGGTAGATATAGACTTTGAAATTTCATCATTGTGTTTCCTAACCAGTATTTCAAACGACCTTGTCAATGGAGCCTCTGATCAATTGTTTTTTAATATTTTTAACATACATTTCAGGTACATTTATTAACACCATTATACAAAAGAGAAAACAGTTCATGAGAAACCATGGGACTTGGCCAAGGTTACATGATTATTATGTGGCCTTACTAGTTCTGTACTTGAGAACAACTGGTTTGAATTACTTTCCTGTCACTACTACCTTTTGTCACTGCTTACATATTTGTTAAATAGACTTGTATGAAATAAAAATCCAGCTAAGTATTGAAGAGTGAATTCAAAATTAAATATTTATTTTGAAATGCCTGGCCTAAACTCAAAAGTGAAATATTTCATGTGATTTTTAAGGTTGGAGAAATATTGAATTATCCAAAAGAATCTCTTGAAAAAGTAAAGAATTTAGAAAGATTCAGAAAACAGTATGTGATATCAGGAACTCAAGCCTCTGCTGAAGTCAAGAAATAAGTAGATTAATAAGGTAGTTCCTTGACATTTCTCAGGTAAGCATAGTGCTGGTCCCATTCATTCTTGCACATATGTATCATTGAGATACATTGTCTACTTGATAGTTACATTGCAAAACCCCAGTCAATGTGTGAAACAACTACTATCAAAATCTATACACACTGTGATTTTTTGCACATATGTATTCTTGCCAAATTTAATTTATAAAATTGAAAATATGAGACTAACAGCAGTAACAGAAGAAAACAATTATAATACTGAATTATTTTAAAATATCACATGAATGTTTTTCTGATTCTCTCTCTCTCTCTCTCTCTCTCTCTCTCTCTCTCTCTCTCTCTCTCTATCCCCCACCTCTCTCTAGCAATCTTATTGTATTTTTTCATTTCAATGTAAAAGAAAAATTTTACGGCTTCTTGTTTGCATATCTGAACTGTCACTACTACTATTCTTGCACTTGAAGAACATTATTAAATAAAACAAGGGCCATGAAATAGTGTGATAGTTAATCAGACAACTGAGATGTCTATTAAGTGACTAATGAATGAATGGACAGGAGATGTTTTATGTTCAGGACAAGATGGAATCAGACCTCACGTATTTTCATCATGTTATT
>RJWT010004096.1:0-34376 GCA_004365215.1 Cuniculus paca
ATAGGCGTTGCAAAGATAGATCGTTAGTGTGTATGAATTCTTTATAGATAATCATGACAAATAGCAAAAAGTTGCACTTTTCTTTAAAAGACCTAGATATTTTGTAATAAATCTTCAAAGACATGCTTTTTTCTTCTTTGGAAATCTATTCTTGGTGCTCACTGTATTAGTCAGTATTCTTGTTGCGGAGTTATACCCAGTACTCACAAGTTAAAAGAGAAAAGGTTTAATTTGGCTCATGGTGTGTGGGAATTCAGTCCATGGTTGACTGGCTATATGCCAGAAGTATCATGGTGGAAAGCTATGGTGAAATAAAACTGCTTAGCGCATGATGGCTGAGAATGACAGCAGAGGCAGAGTGCCAGAGAGAAAAGGGCCAGGGACTCTATAGATTACCCAAGGTCACACTTCCAGCACCCATCCAGACACACCTAGAAGTGTACCTTTGCAATCCTCTGGCTGTTTCTTAATCCAGTCAAGTTGATTTACCGTGATTAATGGCCACACCTATGTACTTCTAAAAGTAATTTTGCTACAGAGAGAAAAAGTAACTGCAAGAAACACATTATTCCATCATTATATCTTTCAGATTTATTTTTTTACACTTTATTTTCTATAAACTAAATGATCAAAAAATAGTTTAGGATAGAAACTCTAGGACAGCTCCACGGGCCCTGCCTGTGTCGCATAGAAGTGTACTCAACTTGATTAATGAGGTCTTGTTTCTCCAATGAAAATTTATATATGTACTGTGTGTAGTTGTGTGGATCAGTACTGCAAAATGGATCACTCCTTCTTTCAAAGTGTTTGCTGAAACAGTCCACAGTGAGCACTTTGGATCAGTAACACCAAAAGGCACAGGGCTTGTTACCAGAATCAGCTTTTTCCAGAAAGGGTCAATTTGCTTTTATGTTCAAATCAAATACAGATGTAAGGGTAAGCAATAGCTATTTTACCTCTAGGGGTTCATTAGAAATTTATTATTGCACATAAAAAAGAATTAATTTGATTGTATTTAAGGCTTCTTTGTGAGTTTCAGATGAACCGAACCACACATTTCAAATTTCCCTCACAGTTGACAAGGTTAGCTTCCCTAGAAAAGATTGGAAGCAGGTTGAAAACATGATGCTGTCAGTAGACAGTGTTTTCATCATGCTTATTAATGTAATTTTTATTTCCTGCACCCTTGCCTAACCCATTATAGTTAATATAACATATACCTTTTAAAAACTAGGTTTTAGTTAAACCTGTAATAAACCCCATACTGACCTGATGACTACCTGTTCATTTTTGCATGTATTGCGAAGATGCATGATGTTTTAAAATGTTTTATTGAGAAAATATGTTTTATGGAAGAAATAAGCTCATATCTATGAGAATAGCTGGCACTTGTGCTATGCCTTAAAGTCTTAGCATAGTGATTTCTAGTCTTAGATTTTTCCATTGCTGTTAGTTTAAAGCTGGGCCAAGTGCCACTCAACCTTCAATGACTATTTAAGAACTACATTAGATCTGTAGATAGGGGCTCTTTTTCTTTCCAACAGCAGCAAACTTCACCCTTTAGTGCTGATCATTTTTCTACTTACTATAAGGAAGCCCAATTTAATGTTTATTTAGTCCTGATTACTTTTCTTGCAGTCCTCAAATTTAAATCCCAGGAGGCATGTAGTAATAAGCTGGTATTTTTCAGGATTTAACAATGATGTAGTAGTTTTATCCATAAAGCAGGGAGGATATCTGAACTAGCACATGGCAGAATTCTAAAACACAGCTAAATGCGATGGCGCTTATGTACTATGAAGCATAAATACTGTTAATAATTGAAACTGAAAATATAACTTGAATTATTTAAATACATAATTACTTTAAAATATACAACTTACATTTGATATTAAGGTCACTATCCCATTTACACTGTTTAGGGAGAACAGGGACTGGTTTCTTATTCAAATTACAGCACTCATAAGCCTAGTCTAAGTACATGTATTTAATATGTAGATAATTAGGTCTTCTAGAAATCAAGTAAAATAAAGGAACGAGAAAAAAAAAGCAAAAACAAACCAACTAACCTCCAGAAAATACCCAAATCAAGTTGGTCAAAGCCACTTGGAGACATCCAGTGATATATGCCTACTTTCTCTTTTCAGTTCCTTTCCTTGTCATCTGTACATGAAAGTTTCCATAAAAGGATCTCTTGCTGCCACAAATACCTTATGGAAATACTGGTTTTCAGAAACACTTGCCTACCTTGCTGTCTGTCTATGAACAGATTTGGGAGACAGTTCTCAAGATAGAAAGCATTTGCAGTTCTCTTAAAATTGCTGTCGTAAGAATGAGATACCTCAGTACGCAAAGTGTTTTCAAACATATGTTTGCGTGTGCATATCTATGTGTCTGTGTCAACAGGAACTGTATGTTGAACATCTGTATTGCATATAAATAGATCTCTGAGGTTATGTATCACTTGGTAGACCGTCTTATCTAATCTGTTAACTTCCATTTACTAGTTCTCTCTCCTGTGGTCTCGGCATGCTCAGGACTTGGTCTCCTTTACTTGTGGTTCATTAACACTTTTAGAAAACTTCAGAGACCTCTCAGCTCTTCCACTTTTCCAAAGCATCACATGGCCTATATTCAGTCTTGCTGCTACTTCCTAACTACAGACATTTACCTGTAGGAAGCGCTGAGGGACATTTGCTTTAAGTTTCATTTATATAGTAATTATAATCTTTTGATTAATCAACTGTGAGAAAAAACTAATTATAAATTTCTCAGTAGAATTAAACAAAGAGCCTTCCTTGGTAAGGTTACACTTGGTAATGGAGCAGTTCTGCAGTGATATATTCTAAATGGAAGACAAGATTTCCATAGCACAGATTAATTTCTCCCTCATAGATAATCTCAGTATATGTCAGGTATCTTTCCCCATCTTGCTGTCTATACTACCGAACACATATGACCACCTGTGTCACCAAACAAGGAGAAGAAAAGTATGAAGGAGCCACACTGGTTCTTAATCGTGTTGTCCCAGAAATTTACAACAGTAATTTCCATTTGCTTGGCTTCGTAACATGGTCTCAATGTAATGGGTAACGTTCACTGAATCTGGCATTTATGATCTAGTACAAACCAGTGTTTCATGACTCCTCCTCCTCCCTTTTTATGCAGTACCCTAATAAATGTATTTGAGTGTGGATTTCTGTCCTCTTTTTTTCAGTATCTATTGGTACTATAGATCAGGGGCAGTTTCAGAAACATCAAATAGATGTTTTGAGAGTATGGAATTGTTTTGAGACTACAGAGAAAAATCAGTAGCAGGAGAATGGTAGGTATCGATAGTACCTGTTTAAAAAGTGATACCTAACAATGTGTATCAATTCTTCATTATTTTTCAGTGGATGCCAGATTTTTGTTTACGGCCGTATATTAATTATCAACGAATCTGAAGCCTGTGGAAAATGAATATCCCCTAAATGTGTCCTATATGTTGCATTTGACACGGAACAACATTTAATTAGACATATGAGACGTAGGTTGGGATAAATTTCCTGAATGATTGACAATTTAACATAGTAAAAAGTATTTCTATCAGATATTTTATTAATGAAGAATATGTGTGTATTCATTTCCTTGTTTAGAATAACTTGATTTGCCTCAGCATAAAGATAACGTTATCTAAATAAATTATTATTTAACTGGAATATGTTGCATATGCCTGAAATATCAGCACTCTGGAAGCCTGAGGTAGGAGAATGGAAATTTCAAGCAAAGTCTGAAAACCTAGTGGTGTAGTGAGATAGTGTCTCAAAAATTAGTTTTACAAGAATGGGAATGCAGCTCAGTATGAATGCCTTGGGTTCAATCCCTAGTAGTAGATTTAAAAAAAAAAAGTAAATTCAATAATTTAACTTATTCTATTTTCATTGTACCTTTAATGTATTCCATTTAATGCATCTAAAAGTAAGGTATTTTTTGATTAATATATTTAGAATTTAGAATTTCAACTGAAATTAGACTGATAAATATCTTTTAATGCTGATTTTTCTTTCAAAACAATCTCTGGTCTATTGGTGCAGATTTTTGTCTTGATTTCTGTTTCTGTATCTATTACTCCTAGGACTGTTTTGTTATAAAGTACTTTGTTTGCAAGGTACTGCCGCACTAATGTATTTACGTGAAGAGGATTTGCTGGTGCCTGGTCACGGCACCACGATTATCCCAGGCGGTATAATCCGTAGCAGCCGGGATGCTCATACATTCTTTGAGTGTTCAGATATTGGGACAAGTGGAGAAGCACAGTTACCTGGACAACTGGTGTTGTGGCTGTTAAACAGTTTAAATGTGGCTACCATGATGCCAGAACTGAAATTTCATTTTTGCTTCATTGCAATTAATCTAAATTTAATTGCCATATGAAGCTAATGACCAGTTATCAACACTGCTAAAAAATTGGTGGGAAATAGTGAAAGCAAGTTTCATGGCATGTAAACATTTAATTAATAGTCACCCTTACCTGAAAATACACTATTTGAAACAACTGAGAAATTACTCTTTTCCTTTATTCCCACCATATTAGCTTGTGAGGGTTCACGCAATAAAATGCCACAGACTAGGTGGTTCAAACAACACAAATTTATTTCATTGGTTTTGTAGGCTTTAAGTTCAAGACCAAGGTTTGATTTTTTTGGGTGCCCCTCCTTTGCTTGCAGAGGGCCACTATTCAGTGTGTTCCTTGATGGTCTGTCCTGCATGCCCAAACATTTTTTCTCTAAGTCCATCTTTGCTCTTCCTATAAATTCACCCGTCACATTGTGTGGCGCCCATCATAATGACCTCATTTGAACTCAAGAATTTCTGTAAGTGTCCCATCTCCAAGTCTCATCACATTATGAGACTAACGACTCTGATGGGGATTAAGCTACAGTATGAATTTTGGGAGACTCATTTAGCCCACAGCACCCCTGAGAGTACCATGTTTCACTGCCACTTGGTCTCTAATGCCTCTTTAGAGATTTGTACCCAAATCATTCCCTATTTGTGTCTTACTCATTTTTTGTTTCCAAACTGGAGTCATAATTTTATTGATTAGAATAGCTTCAGTGAAGATTTTATAAAAATCAGCTTTATCACAAGTAGTGACAATGTGAATTTTATTAATTATTTTGTATTTATTGGAATTTACCACTTCATTTATGGTTTAATATGTTTCATTGTGGCATCTGTTATCTTGAAGATTTATGTCTTTCTGAGAATAGCACTTTTATGAAATCACAAGTATTTGCATTTTTCTGATCATAGAATTCATAATAGATTTGAACCATTTAATGTATCTGCAAAATTTTCTAATTTCATCAGAAAATATTGTTGAAGAAAATAAAACTGTACTATCTCTGTTTTTTTACTTTTGAGACATTTAATATCTCTTTGAAAGGGCATTTAAAAATTATTTTTATGCAGAGTTTCCAAAATATGAATTTGCTGTATCTTTTCTCTTTTTAACTAAAATAATCAAAACATTTGCCTGTGTTCTTATAGTTCGCTTCGTACAACACTTATCTCTCTTATTAAGTGTTGCGGTCTCACTTGATTCATTTGAACAAGAATAATTTTGTCAAAAATCCTCCCATTATTGCTTTTGCTGTTAATTTTGTTGACAGCAGAGAAAATTCATTTTTATATTACCACACAAGGAATGTAAAACAAAGATTACCTACAAAAAGAACCAATTAGAAGTATTGATCTGATTTGATTAAATTTCTGCACTTTTTCACTAATTACTTGAACATCCTTTGTATTAAAGCACTGTATTTCTTCATGTGGCCAGAATAAAAGAGGTTAATTTTTCAACATTGAAAGAAAAACGTTACTCTTTACAATTTGTGTCATCGTTTCAAGGAGGAGGAAACATATTTACCTTTCTCTTTCATATTTTTTAATTTGTGATATTGACTGGTTGATTGATTGATTGATTGATTGTGCTAAGAGGTTGAGCTCTGACAGCAGCACTGAGCTATATCCTCAGCTCTTTTTATTCTTTAGTTTTAAGCCAGGGTCTTAGTGAATTACCCAGGCCTCCAGCCTCCAGAGTAGCAGGGATTACAGGTGCATGACACCATGCCACACTGAATCTTTTTTTCTTAGGAACAGATTTTGAGAAGACATGTGCTAAGCGGATTGGTTTTCAAAAATCTATTTTTGTTTTCATCCTTGCTAACAGAACCTTGATTTTATGGAGATTGTTTTTCATCTTCTTGCCAAGATTCCTGACCATTTTAGGGGAGCCATAAGTCGTATTCTTACCCAGGGGACTTAAGTGGACATTCATTTGCTTTTCTAAGCAATAGCAATGGCCTCTGCTTCCTTTCTACTTTTCTTCTTGTTTCAAATATGGAAGATGGTAGTAGAGCAGACACACAGAGAAAACCTGGACTCTGCGGTGTTATCATTTAACACAGAACCAATATCGGCAAGTACTAACCTCTGGACTTTTTGTGACAGAAATGGTTACTTCTCCTTGAATTTCTTTCAGGTTCTCTGTTATTTTCTATTACTTGTAGTCAAAGGTACTTCTACTACTAATGATATGTAGTCTAGGACAGCTGTTCTCCAATAAAACTTTCTGCCATGTATAGATGTTTATTATCTGCAGTCTTCAAAATGGGAGTCCCTTGCCACCTGAGGCTATGAAATCCTTGAAATGTATAATTTTGTGATATTGTGTGTGTGGGTATGTGTGTGATTAAGAAACTGTATTCTTAATTTGTATCATTTTAATTAACTTCACTTTGAATTTAAATAGCATGTTTAGTGATTATTGAATAGTGAAGCTCTAAAACTTACAGGGAATAATTAACATGAATTTTCTATTATATTTCAATAATGTCACCGTCCTCTGAAGACATCTTGTTATACCTGTATTGGTGTCACTGCTTTAAGACACAAATTATTTTATCCTTTTTTAAATAAAATATTATTATCATCCCTTTCATAGAAAAATACAAATCCACAAAGAGGACCATATTACAAGATTGGCCTTCTTCATAGACTTTGTAGTTGTCTTATCATGAATTTGTCAGAGCTTTGGTTAAAAAGTTACTAAATAATCATACTATAGTCTTTATTTCTTTTCTAAGTCTTGGATTTCTGTTACGAAAATTTCATTGGATGTTATTAATATTATGAATTAGGTTTTGAATCATTTTTGAAAGTAGGGTTTTCTTAAGGAGAGAATTTAATATGTGCAATCAAATTAGCAGACAGCTTGCACTTTAGAAAAACACTGGCTCATGTGGTTTATGGCCTTAGGCTTTGAAACTATTTCCAACCAAGTCTGTCCACCGAGTTTTGGGCTTATTTTCTTCTATTTTTATATTTAGGAACTATTTATGCACATTCTGGAACAGATGCTCCTTGTGTGTCAGAATGGAAGGTTGTATCAAAAATTTGAGTTTTAAAACACTAGTTTCCTGTTCTTTTTTTTTAATTTTGGTTACTCAGATTTGATCTTTCCCTTGATTTACCAGCTGCAAATGATCACACAGACCCTTGCTCTTGCCAGTCTTCCGTAAATGAATGTGTGGTTAACTTCGTTCTCATACTTTGATGACTCTGCGGAACCTTCCTATCTAGCAGAATGTGGTGAGATTTGATATAGTTGCAGTTTGCAGCAGCAGTTGTAGAGATGTTGGCTTTCTATGCAAGTATTTCGCCAAAATAAGTGTGCTTTTCCTGAACCTGTCTCACTGTCGGGAAAATACAAATTTAGGGATGAAATATCAGTGTCTTTTGCTTCAGGAGTTGAGTTCAGTTTCAGTGAGAAGGCTTCATTTCTATCATTTTGTGAGACTTCTAGAATGAAAATTCCTTGATCATGAAATAATTCCTTTTCTATTTGAGTTCTAAAATGTGTTTTTTTGCAGAGGCCTGATTAATTGGTTTATAAAGAAATTGATAAAATAGCTTCTGAGTGTATTTAAAAATAGCAAATCTCAAGATTGAATTCCATAATACATAAAGATAGCCAAATGAACAGGAACCTTCAATTTTAAAGTATTAGTTTATAAAATGTTAGTGATTTTTCCATCTTTTTCCCCCATAAAGGACCATTAAATGTTATTTTGTTTACTAAATTTATTAAAATTAAAAATAAATACACCAACAGTTGTTCTCCTAGTTTTTCAAATGTAAAAAGTAAGAATAAGTAAGAAGTATAACAGAAAATTTGTAAAGGTACATGTATTACTTTCATTCCATTGAACTCTCTAACATTTATTATCTCATGGCTCCTTTTCAATGCATTAGTGATTTTCTTTGCTCTATTTTTTTTTCAGATACAAAAGTAGAAATAGTTTGAACATGCCAATGTTGTAATTTTTTTAACCAAAAATAAGGGATTAAAGAATAATAATGGAAGCCTTGGAAAATATGGATTCTTCTGAAATAACTATACTCTGTTGAATAGGTCATAATTTATATATTGACTTTTCAGTAAAATAAAAGCCAATTAGTAATTACATTTTTTCCGTATCATCTACATATCAGACTTTTGGGAAGCTTGTTAAAGCATTGTTTCCAGTGCTATGATTTACAGTGTTAGCACTTGTGCTTATCTAATATGACTCTTTTAGATAAGAACATGCCAGACAAGTTTATGTCCCATCAGTTCCAAAGTCAAGCTAATTCATATATAAGAAACACTTTATTTTCACTAAAATAAATAAAAATAAAAAATCCTTGTTGCAGCTATGCCTGGAAAAATGTTTGTTGTGATATAAATAAAATTGAGATTTGGTATTCCTAAATCTAATAATTATTGTGGTATCTATAAATTATTTCTTTCCTTCTTCCCTAAATTTATTTATTTCCTAAATATCTTGCCCTTCAGAATTACAAATAATTGACTCTTTCTAGTGGTAAAATTTCAGATGCATTGTGTGATAGGTCCAGAAATCAACAGTTAAGATGCTGTGTGATAGTGCTATACAGAAAGAACATGAAATAATAAACTTTCACAAAACATGACAGTGTGTTTTCATTTAATGGTTGACTGGTTTATTGTACCATTTTATGAAGATTTTATGTGAATTTTAACACATCTGTGTGTATATATATATATATATATATATATATTTATATATGTGTGTGTTTTAATATGAAGCAAGATAGTAAAATTTAGTGTGAATTGAATATTAAGTTTTAGTCACATTAGGCCAGATTAAACAGATGCACACATACAAACTCATGTATAGGGTTTTAAAAGAACTTATTTTTACCTTACATTCAGTGTCAGTTCATGGATTTGGGGGTGTGAGGGGTCATGGAGGAAATACAAAAATAGATACCAGATAATGAAGAAATGTAGGTATAGATCTGTGAAATGTTCTGCTGGGATAGGGTGAGAACATAAACGTTGATATGCACCTGACGAAAATAGTGTTCTGGTATTCTTGGCTGTGAGCTTATTTTATCTGCTGTGACAAAGAACTGATTATCTCTACTTCTGAGAGTGTGTTTTTGAAATGCAAGTTAAATTGTCTAGACAATTAATATTAGAAAAAAGTTCCCTGATTATCAGCTTATATAAGCTCTTTAGTACTTGGACATTTTTAAAGCAAATGCAAACTTGAATTTCTTAACGGAGAAGTAGAAAATATACATTATATTACTTACATGTTTCTTTTAGAGAGTTAAAATATATTTTGTCTTTCACCTTCCCAAGTATACTGCACTTAGAACTGAAGAATTATTTTTAACCTAAATTTACTAGGTTGAATTAGCTATATTATCATTAACAAAATAATTACTTTAGGATTTACATTTCAAAGTTACATATAATATTTTTGTTTTTTTGTTTTTAAATCAGATTGGGTAACCAGAACTTTTATTGTACTTAATTTTTTAACTCTCTGTATGGAATTGTTTTAGTTCATGGCTTTAAATTTAGCTGTTAGTATAGAATAAGCATGTCCCAGGTATTTGTGCAACTCTTTTAAATCTCGTACAATTCAGTAAGTACAAAAAAATTTATCAACTCAGACAAATGGTATTTGTGCAGATTACCCAAGGTCTAGCCAGCTTATTCATTCCTCTAGGCTTTGCCCAAATTAAGTTACACTATCAGAGAACTATATATCTGAGCAATATTTTGTTTTTACTTACTTAATATAAGAAAAAGCTATACGAAATACATCAGTATTTTGCTAGAGATTGTTGAATATGCAATTTATTGCATCAAATAGTTTTAAAAATGGACTTTAAAGCAACACTTCTTTTGGATATCAGGATTCATTATGTTTCATTCTGAGTAAATTTGCTGTTATCTAATGCAGTCTTTGAAACTGTATTCTTCAAAATACTGATATCTGGGAAGATGTAAGAAGAGCTGAATAAATATATGATTTTTTATTACAAATAAATACAAATTTCTCTGCTTAATATGTTTGAGAAAATTGATATACTTTCTTGCCTCTTGAAAATTTGCAACATTCATTCTTTTATGACAAAGGAACTAAGCAATTCTGTAGTCAGGCAACCTCCTTAATTGAGGCAGCATTCGACAAGCATATTTTTTCCCCTGTGGCAGCCTGTTCCACAAACACCAGTTGACATCCTTGGAACACTTTTTTCTGGCAACACATGTTAGACAATGTTGATCTAAAAAAGTCTTGCAAAATTTATAATATTTTATGACTTAGCCCATTGACAAAGCAGGTAGAAAAATAATATTTGGTTACGGTCAGCATGCCAATACCCTGTGACATAGCTACCATACTTCTACATATGAAACAGAGAACTTTGTCACGTAGTCTTGTGGGGAGATATGTAAATATTCTTTGACACGTTCTTTATGTTAGTGTCGAGGTAGGAGCAGCCTAAGAGACCATCCCAGTAGCATTTCAGTTATAATTTTTAACTGTGATTTGGGTTACTTGATTCCGGTCTCAAGAAGAATTTACTACTGATTTCAGGTGGGGTAATGAAGAACCATTAAACTCAAGGAATTGCCACAGAACAGTGGCGTGAAGGCAACTGGAAACAGTCCTAAGGTGCAAAATCCTGGAGACTGTGCAATGAAACAGAAGTTTATTTCTGAGCATGCAATTGCATCAGGGAATAGCAGTCATCCTTTTGACGTCTAAAAAGTTCTGTTTCCCTCCAGTTCAATTTATTGTCCCGTGATAAAGTAACGGCAGTGTTGGTGAGGGCCTAAGAACTGGAGTGCTCTGCCTTTGGATTCAAAAAGGCCTGGAATGAATATCTTGACAATTTCTACTGTTGAAATTAGGGTGGCCAGGTAATTTAAACCTAAAACTATTTTCTCATTTGTAAAGTGGAATAGTAGTATAGAACAGTTCATAGAGTTGTTGCCAAAATTAAATTATGCGTTTGTATACTAAGCGCATTGCTTAACATGCAGTGAATGATCAGATTTAACTATGTTGTTATTGCTATTTGTAGAGTTTTACAGACTTTTATTTTTATATTATGATTCTCAACCTGGAGCAGTTATGCCCCCCGCCCCCGCAGGGGACATTGGGCAATGTCTGGAGAATTTTTGGTTGTTAGCAGCTGAGAGGGAAGTGTTATGCGCACCTAATGAGTAGAGACCCCAGGTGTTAGTGCTTATGGATGAGGCACAGGACAAACAGCTCACGTGACTTTAGAAAATGAGCCAGCCCTATCATGTCTATAGTGTGGACGTGTGTTAGTCATTTATTTTTTAGCAGTAAGTTGAAGTTTTAAAACGTGAATTTCTTTGTATTTCATTAATAGCTATCACATTTACAGTGCTTTCTTTTAGGCTACAGTCAACCCCATGGTCACTTATGTAGAATGACTGTGTCTTTCCCAGGTTTCCCATAAACAATAAGTTACGTATACGAAGTAGTTTTAAGATTATTTTTTATTGTTTGTTCTCTGGAAAACAAACCATTCGGGCTTCATTTGTAAGGTGAAGCCATCTTATAAAACTGGAATATATTTGGTATTGGATTTATGTAATTATTGTGGGGTTGTTTGTATGTTCATTTGCTATACTGGGTTTTGAACCCAGGACTTGTTTCACACATGGTAGATAACCATACTATCACTAGCTACATCCCATGTTGTTCTTTATATATCATTTATTAAAATAAGTGGGTGTCCAAGATATGAAAAACAATATGAATGTTTGATAAATGTAAACATAGTTGGAAATATAAAATAAACATGAAAAATGAATACATAGTGAAATTTAAATAACATAGTCTGATCGATGTAATGAATGCAACTCTTTGCTGAATAAAGTTAAAAATTAGTATTTATCAGACATGTAGTGATGTTTGCCTATAATCTGTGCCACTGGAGAGGCTGAAGCAGAAGGATTGCAAGTTTCAGCCCAGCCTGGGCAACTTTAGCGAGACGCTGTCTCAACAAAAGTAATAACAATAATAAAAAAGCGCTGGGGAATATACCTCAGTGTGAAAACTCACAGTTTTAATCCCTGGTTTCCGCAAAAAGTATATCTAATTTACTAAAACTATAAATAGGTACATTACAAACATTATGGGTTGTTTTTCAATGAATTTTGCGAAACAGATGTGTTAGAATTGTTAGATGATAGTTATTTCTTTCTCTAGGTACTTTTCTTATAAAAATAAGAAATCTATGCTTTCTTGGCCTTCTTCCCTGTTTGGTAAAACTCAGTTATTCTCTTCCATTGCATGCATTTAGACTTGTGTTAGTACATACTGATTTATAGCATTCTTCTTAATATGAAAAGGATATTGTATTTCTCCTGTCACTTTAGGATCAAAATGAATGAACAAAGATAATAATTTAATTTCTTTAGACCACTCTGGACTATAACAGAAAGACAAGCATAGATAAAGCAGTAGATAATTTTATGTTTCTCTCTCTCAGCATTGACTTCATTTCTACATGATATATTCTTTCTGAAAGTATGTAGTTGAAATCATTTGAGAGCTAGTGTCACAGAAAAGTGTTGGAAGTCTTAACAGCATTATTAGTAGTACAGTGTCAGTCTGAGTTTGAGCAGAAGTTCAAGGGAATTTTGAGTGATACTCTAAAGCCATATGGGATTACTCTGTGTGTTTATAATAGTCTTGCTGATAAAATGAAAATTATACTCTATAAAATTATTTGGGCCATAATTTCCCAAGTAAGTACTCTGGGTCTGTTGTTGATTATTTGAATTGAGGACTACTTAGAAAGCAAGAAAAAAATAGAAATTCTTGGGTTAAAGATTAATGGAATAACTCAATTAGTAAGAAATAAAATAAAAGCTATAAATGGAAGATGTGAAAGCTTGGGCCTTCTTCAGTGCGTCAGAAATTAAAGGTGAATAAAACATATGTTTATAAAATTTCAGTGTTGTATAAGGAGAAGTTATATAGGAGCTGTAATATGTTCTATATATAATTTATTTAAAGTTATAGTAAATTTAGTGATTTTTTAAAAATGGAATATTCTGTTTATTGAACTAGTGTTTGAGATAAGCATGTATAGTTACTGATGGGGCATTAATTTTTCCTTTATAATTGAAAACTGAGAAATACAGCTTTGTTTCAATGAATGTGAAGCTAAATGTCTTAACATTTCCATCATCTTTGTCATCTACTATTAAATTTATGAGACTAGATTTTTACCCTCTGCGTAAGCATTATCATTTTTTAAAAAAATTTCAATATCTTTTATTGATTTAATAAAATCTGTAAATAAATGAAGCATTGTTTTTCAAAACTGTTCAAAGTATAGCCTTTTCTTGGGACTTAAGAAAAAGGACCATTCTAACTAAAGAGTGGCAGGTAAAGAACTAACTCATGCACAAGGATTTTCTTTAAACCCAGACCCTCTGCATTGAAAATACTCAAATTTGTACCTGTTCTGTTATTCAGAATAAAAAAACTAAAAAGAAAAACAAAACCTGTTGATGCTGTAGCAAGTATGCCACCAGCTTATGATGTCTCACAAATGGATGACACAAAATGTTCATAAATAAAGTTTAAGATTGTACATTTTAGAGTACATACAGTCAAACTGTATATTGCATAAGATAGTTTTTAAAAATGATCCTGGTAGCTAATGCTTATTAATTTCTTAGAGCAATTATGTGACAGTCATAAAAGGTTCCCTCTCAGGTGTCTAACCCTAGTCCTCATTGAGCAGTTAACTGCTGGTTACAATTTCCATGGTTGAGTTAACCAATGGCTCAGTGCAGTATGTACACTGATGTGAGCTGTCCTTGACACAGGTCTCCTGTTTCGGGGACTTTAGTTTGAGAACTCACCAATGGCCTCATGGAAATGTCTTAGAGTTGTCTTTTTCTCTAAGACTATTTCACCAAATCATCTTTCCATTCTTCTCTCCTTTACAGGGTATAGATCTACGTTATGGTCTAATGCGTTCATCATTGACCTACCTAGGAATTCACTCCCAAGAATCCCTTGCATATGTGAATAGTGCTCTGCTTTTTGGAGGAGCCATAGGAACAATGTAATCTGTAGTAAATTCTCAGTGTCATCATTACATCATGAAATAACTCAAAGAGATACACACTGTTGTTATCTCTATTTTACATGAAAATATTTGTGTCCTGTTTTTGCAGGATATGTTCTTGAAATGGCCAAGTTCTTTATCTGCTTATATACTTCTTGGCTCCAGGTTTAATCTAATGGTTTGATTTAGCGAGACCTTTTGAAATACTCCTTTCAGCCTACCAATTGCTGAGGATTTTGAAACTGTTGTAAGTTTTCAAAAACACATTTAAAAATTTTTTATTATAATTATCTTTATCTAGTTTTGTTTTTTCCTGCTTCAATTTTTGAGTAAAGTCTTTCTAATGATGAATCATAAATATATATCTTGGACTAAAAGATAGTTTAAAATACCTACCATTGTTGCCCATTTCCCTAAAGCAGGACCTCTTTTTAAGTCTATTTGAACTTTTTCTGTAGACCAGCTCTGAGATATCAGTGAAATTGGTGCTTCATGGAGCAGGAATATTTCTTGGGTCTGCTCTCAAATTTGACAGGACGAAAATGTTTTCATCTTACACTCTATGAAAGCCAGTTTCCCTGATTTAGCTGAAGTCATTTACTCGGTTAGATGCCAAGGGGTTATTCTTGATTCTGCCATCACTTCATCCTTTCCTACTCACTACCCCTCTGAGCAAAAGCACACCTCAATTATACTGATTAACTTTCTCAAGACTCTTCAATCAAAGCCACTTTAGTTTTCCATTATATATGTAGTTAATGTATTATCTCTGAAAAATAAAAAACTTGATTATTTAATAACAATGATACAAGTACTCTTTTAAGAGAAGTCCCAGTGGTTCCTTTCTAGGTAGTTCTCTCTTGTTCATTCTCTGAAATTCAAGATGAACTCAAAGATCAGTCTAATGAAAAAGCTAGACTCTGACCAGGGTGATTTTTTGTGTTTTTTTCTGCTTTTCTGTATTATAATTTGAAGTAATGAGGTTAAAAAAAAATCAAAATGCCTGATTTCAATGTTATATGAAGCATATTGGACTTTTCATTTGGCATTTATTTATAGAGAAGCAGTCTATACCTCTAAATGAGGGTTGCCTTATTAGAGCAAGTAGCAGCTAGTATAATCAGTCAAGAAAATATAAAGTGAAGAATTACACAGGGAATACAGTTTGTTCTTGAAACTGTAGCCAATCTAGCCAATGTTTTTAAATATTAAGACAAAAGAGGCAGCTACAGTTTTTGAAAAAGAGAGATTTTATTGAAATCATAACCAAGCCCTGTAATACAAAGAATACCAGTTAGTAAATAAGAATTAGACATTTCTGGTTTATTTTCAGTATTGTTCATTAGTAGATGTCTAAAATAACCTTGTTAAAACTTAATTTCCTTTTAAAACAATACTTTGCACACTTACGGAAAAAAAACATAATGCCATATATTATTTATACAATATCAAGTATGAAAGCAAAGGCACACTTGGAGTGGGTGGGTTGGGTGGAAGGAAAATGACATTAGTACAGAGGGTATAGTAAGTGGTGGTTTAAATGTCCTACAGGCCCTGAGACATCTTCCTTCAAGGTCCTTCGGAACATAATTGACAGCATGATTGAAAGATGCTGAGTCCTATCCGTAGAGTCCATCATTTGTGTCCTGTCCTGTAATTTACTGTAATTGTGTGTATAAGACACAGTCTATATGCATGAACTTTCAGTGAGCTCCAGTTGAAGAAAGGTGACCCTGGGTCACATGGGGAGATCTCGCTTTGGAATTTTTAGAACTTTCCCAGGCTTTTGTGTCTCTTTTCTTGACTGCCCTTGTGGAACCCTGGGGTCGGGTCCAGGTTGGCCTGGGGCCTGGCCCAGTTTCAGATGAGCAGAGACAAGCAGTCCTGCAGCTCCCAGTGGTGCTGTTCATAGTGTGTACATGTAATGTGTATAATACACATACATATTCAAGTTCTTAACCTAAATCAGTTGTTTAACATAATAATCTTAGCTATTGAGATAGACTATAAAAATTCTCATTGAAAAAATTCTAGTAGCATTTACTAAAGAGAAAAGATATTTAACCATGGGATTTAACTATAGAAAAAGGAAGTGACTGAAAATACCTTGAAGTCATGGGTATTAGAATATAAATTTCAACCAATAATCCAAAAATATTAATCCATTTTTGAGGCAAGTGAAGGCTTTATTTTCCCCTCTTATTTCAAGTAAGATGAAATTAAGCATATTTTGGTTTGGAACATGTTTTTATTCAAATCATAACCAAGGCCTGGGAATTCTAGATATTTTATTACACACAATTTTCTTTTTCTTGAGGAATTTATTGGATTAATATTTTTCTGAACTACAGTGATATAGTATATCCTGTCTCATAATAAAAAGTTTTTTAAAATATAGTTACTTTTTTTAATCATGAAAATCAGAAATTAGCATCAAACCCACCATGTTATTATAAATATTTGCTTTTCTCTGTTACTTCCTCAAATGAAAAGAACCTGGGTAATCTTTCCCACAGCTTAGCTGCATTTTAAATAGCTAAAGTCATTCAGTGAAAGAGACACGGAAAATCCTCTGACCTTGGCCAGGTACACAATTATTTTGCAAATGAAGTGGTGGAGTGTGTGACTTTTTAAATGAGACACAATTTGCATCAGGTTGTAATCTGATTGCTGATGTCCACCACTTGAACCTGCCCCTAAGGTTAAACCAATTCTAGTTAATTTATAAAAACAACACATACCTTTCAAAGTTAGACTGGAGTATATGATTTACTAATACTACACTACATTTTAAAGCATTCTACTTAGTTTATTGCTCTCTTTTATGTACTAGAAACATTTCTTGGTGATACTTTCATATTCTTTTAAAAATTGAATGTAATAGGATGAAGTAGTGTTTAGAATAGATGGGTCTGTTTCCCTTCACGCTTTGTATAATTAATTTTATGTTACCTTGTATAAATTGTCTTCAGCTTCTCCATACGAATATTTGGAGCATCTATTAAAACATGGTTTAATTCTGTTGAAATTGAGAGGCATTATTCGTCTGGATTTCCTTCCATGAATGATTATAGACAAACCAACCCTAAGAGGAGACGGTCATCTGATACCATGCCTAAATAAATACTCAGTTGCTTGAGTTTACTTGTCTATGAGTTATGTCTAGAAAAATATTGTGTCTCTTAGTGACTTTCCTTTGTTCTCTGAATTATGTCAGTGGTTTCACATGTGGAAGCATTAAGAGGAAGATGATGAAATACATAAGGCATTCGTTTGATAAAATGTTTTTATAATTTTAACTTATTTTTCATCATAAGGAGATTAAAATGTGGGTCCTTCAAATGTGGATAAATGAAACCAAATACTTCAAATTCATGTTGGCTAGTACTTTCATATTCCAAATAACTGCAGCAGGTGGAACTCCTCTGAGAATAAACTTGTTGCCCTAGTAGGGTCTGAGTCCACGAAAACAGACTTACCTGGGGACACTAAAAGTATTATGATACCTCAAAAAATGCAGTATCTGAAAGGTTTGCCAGTGAAGGTAGTAAAGGACAGCAGTAAATGTCCAATATGAAAAGAATTTCCCAGCCTAGAATGATACTGTGAGGCTGAATCCTGAAGTAGATAACCTTCTGCCACCTGTCTGACTTACAGTCAAGCATTTTTTCTTGGATTGGTATTTAAGATCTGGATGACAGAAAGTCTGCCCTGATTGGTTCCAGTTTATATCAATTATCTTGGCATAATTATAAATAGAGTTCCCTGTCACTTTCAAAAGTGGGTGATTTAAAAGGTCCACTGAAGAGACTGGAGAAGGGTTCTGAGTTAAAGTCCTTAGTCCAAGTAGAAATGGCAAAACCAGGCAGATTATCAAAAAGTTGCCATAGATGATAGGGTTCCAGAAGGGTTTCTAGGTTCTGTGCAGCACACACAAAAAACTGAATGTGGTATGTGATGGAAAGGAACAAAACAGCAAAGTTGAACGAAGTATAATTCTGCAATGGTGCACTCAGAGTGAGCTGCCTTAGGCTGGAAAGGAACATGGCAGGAGCCCTTGAAGGCATTGGATTGAAGCATTTAAAATGTTGCCTATGAGCTATTCCACCTCCCATTGGGTCTTCCAGAGCATGATTGACAGCGTGCTTGATGGGTGCTGAGTCCTGTTAGCCGCATCTATCACACAGGTCCCTTCCCATAATGCTGTCTGTTATAATGGGATGTATGAAATGCAGTCTGTATGCATGAACCTTCAGTGAGCTCCTGGTGAAGACAGGTTACTCTGGTCATGCATAAGAATCTGGCCTGCATGCATCTTGGTTTGGGACTTTATACTTTTCCCAAGTGAGCCTGGGGGTTTTATCTAAATAGGCCTTAGGAAGACGTCAGAGCGTTGACCCTTGGGTGCTGCCCAGGTTCAGGTGTGTGGAATGGCCTGGTCCTTTAGCCCCAGTTATACTATCCACTTTAACAACAGTGACTCCAACAAAGGGAGTGATTGCGTATCAGGAGTAATTTAAAGTAGAGACCTTCAAAGAATGCAAACAACAAAGCTCATGAACATCAGGCCTGAAAGAGCAAAAGGTGGACCGATGTTGGAACTCTTTTCTGAAGACTGTGTCACTCTTTGGTCAGTGTTTCTCAAACTGTATGTGTAGGGGAAATGCAGGAGTGTTTTGATGAAAGGCAGAATCTTAGGCCTTCCTCCAGACCTAGATAATGAGATTCTCCTGGGATGGCCATGGGATTAGCATTTCTCATAAGCTCCTTGGTGATTCACACTAAAGTATAAACTCCATAGCAGTAAAAATGTAAAATGTTGTGGGCCAACAGTTTGAGGGAAGTAGCCTGTCATCTAAAATTTTGTGAAAGCGCATTGGCTGCATTTAAATTAACAATAAATACTTAAATTTATGGGACTTGAAGGACTTGGAAATTAAGAATGATCCTAAGTGATTTTAATCGTGTTTGCATTATGTTACACAAATTTGTTTATCATGTCCTGAGTGTAGTAGAAATGTTATGATAGATCAAGAACAATGCTTACTGGTTTACAGAATCTTTCTGTATAAAAGTTTTCCTTTGAAAATGATATAAGGGAAGAATGCCTCAGGAAAAAATAGCATTCCAGAAGAGTAACCCCATGCTATTTGTACTTTCTTGGAGGGCATTCAACTGAATTCAACTTGTGTGTGTGTATGTGTGTGTGTGATGTTGGAGGTAGAACCTACAGCCTCCCAATGCTAGGCAAATGCTCTACCACTGAACCACATCCCCACCCAGATCTGACTCTTCAAAGAAAAACCTCAGTAAGTTTATTGGAGGAAAAACATTCACAGTAATTAACTTATAACATGTTAGATATGAGTTAATGCACTTTGTACAAATGGCAGGAATTCATTTTCAAGTCAGCAAAAACCTTCTACACTTCAACCTCGGTACTCAAGCTGAAATCCATAGGCCAGCAGACCTGAGTTAAAAGAAACACACAATCTCAGGGATCACTTCAGAGCAATTTAATTAGAACGCATATTTTCAAACAATTTTTCAGTCATTTGTAAGGGTATTAGAGTTTAAGAAACACAGTGTAAGTAGAAGTGTCTGGTCTGATGAAAAATTTGCTTTTGTTTGGCAAGCCTAATCTCAGTGGAAAGTGAAGTTTGAATGAGTCAACTAAAATGTTATTATTCAAATTCCAGTCTTGCTTTGATTCTGAAGTACTTGCAGGAATTTTTTTCACAAAAGCCAAAACCATTGTACTGGTTGGTAGTTCAGAGAGTTCAGAGTAGTGTGGTGTTCTCACAGTAGACTAAAACGTCGTCTGTGATTCTGGGCTATCAAAGTAAAAAGAAATGTACTTTTGTGTCATAAATGCCTTTCAGTATAGTGAACAGAATTATATCATTGGCCTCCAGTGCCTACAAGCTAATATTGTTTGATAGTATATTTTATGACTATAAACTTGGAAAATATTGACAGAGTTTTGTTTATGGCAGAAAATATATAATTCATATAGATGCTAGAAGAAAAAGCAACAAAAATCAAGAAAATAGATTTCTTTAAATCTGAAGTGAGATGGAATCATTACAAGTTTGTTTTCAGTCTATAATAATGACTTTTTATGAAGAAGGCAGGAAGATTATTTTAAATGCTGTAAATTAGGAATCCAGTCAACTCCTCAATTAAGTGGAAACTGATAGAAAAGAGGTGACAAGTAAACCAAAGTCATAATGAGAACAAACTGCGCAAAACCTAGTGAAACTTGAAACTGGTATTGTGGTGCATTGAAGGCTGAGGCAGGAGGACCACAGCTTGAAACCCAGCTGGGTAACTTAGCAATGTAGGGAGACCATTTCTCACAATAAAGACAAATAAGAGGACTGGGATGTAACTCAGCGCAAAGGCTCTGTACTGGGGTGGTGCGGGGCAGAGAAAAAGTAAAATATGGCTTCTTTGGGAACCAAAGGCTTATTTCAAAATTAAGTCCAGTATTTCAGGTCTGGGGAATCTAGGTTTTATTCTTTTTCATTAAATGAATGTTTCTTAAGGAATTTAGATTCAATTATGGTAGGCATCTTGTTTTCAATGTTGTGAGTAAACTTGAAGTCGAAAGCTCTGCTTAATTTTGCTCGATCTGCATTTTAAAAAATAGTAGAATTTATTTTTTTGTGTGAAACAGATGTTAAAACCAGCTGGTGAGCGCATGTTAGGACAGGAGTCCTGGGTGAGCAGAGGGGTTGTCATGGTCTCATGTTCTTGTTCCCTTCCTGTCACCTTTGTTCTTCCCTCCCTTAGGGTCTCTTTGCTGGTTTTGGGCGCCCACATCGCTGGCTCACGGGCGCCAACGCGGATCGCAGGCCACGGAAGAGTTCAGCAGCTTTTAATACTTTGTCCCTAACCATTCCCAAATATAATTTTGCGCTTTCCATTCATAGGAACCCATAAAATCGCATCTCCGATAACCGTTATTGATTAAATCAACCTCAAATTCATTATATGTGTGCACCTCCAAAAAGTTTCTTGAGACTTTCACTCTCAAACCTTAAAATGGAGGCAAACCGTTCTTAATTTACCCTAATTTATTTTTTATTGCAAACCTTAATGTCTTTCTTCCATATTATACTAGAAGTAATATAACAAGCTTCTTTTTTTTCAAGTTATTCAAGGTCACATTTTGTTGAGAGTTAAGCAAAACACACTTTTTGTTGAATTTTGTGCAGCAGTCAATATATGTAGTATTAACGCTTCCTAGTAAATCCAAATGACCTATATTCTAGTAAGTGAAAAAATTCCCTAGTTTTAACAATTTTGCTATTTTTTATGTTTCATGAATTTTTATAATGATAAATCAGAAAACTTTAACAGCATAAATGTACATTTCATATGTTATGCACAGTTTTCACATTTTAGAAAAGTACGTGTTTTAGTGGATGCGTGTACCTCTAGTTATTGTTAACACATATGTTAGTTGTACAAGTAAAATTAATAATCTGTTCCAAAATTATAAAGCACATCAATTCTGTATTTGAAAAATAATTTATATACTGTGTAATGATTCCATCCTTATTTTGGGGCACTTTAAATATGTAGTTCTACTTCATAAAAATTTTAAGCCTTTATATTTGAGACATAACCTTCTACTTTATTGACATTAGTGGATTCTTCAAAAAGGTTTCAGAGGTATTCACTATCACTAAGTAATATTTAAATTCTATGTTTAATTGTAGGATTTTTTAGGATTCTAAAATGTAATCATAAAAACTGGTATGAAGTAAGGTAAATTAAGACAGTATTTTCTTTAAGATATTATTGGTCAAGAACTTATCCAAATATAAACCCTGATTAAATGATCTATTCAGGAGCTGTTTACTCACTTGATTATGAAATATGAGCACTGGAATGAATGATAGTCCCCAAGCATATTTGTAACATCCTCTAGGAATTTATGTTTTCCCAGCCAGTAGAGAATGTTGTCATGAATTGAAACGAACACTTAAATTACTGTATTTGAATCATGTATAAATAATCTAAATGCATTGGTATAAGATTTGTGATAAATTACATATGAATTTTGAGAGGTAGCTTATTCTATTCATCCATTCACTAATATTAATTGAAAGCCTACCATATGCTATGCACTGAATGAGAAGACTTACATAAACAAGGGATAGTGTTAGCCAGTCATAGGAAAAATAATTAAAATAATATGGTGAGTGCTAAAATAAATGCTATGTAATCCACAATTAACTACTGATAAATAAAGTACACTTGAGCTAACAATGCCTTGATTCTACAAGAATAGGCTGTTTACCCATGTATACATTTACTCTCACATGTTCACTCAATCACCAGAATTCAGTACCTACTTTGGACTAGGTACACTCTTTGCTCTAGATATATATCAGTGGAAAAGAATCAAATATGCCTTCAGCCATGCAGAGTATAATTTGTTAGAATGAAGAAAAACTTTCTTGGAAGTAACCTAAGTATTGAAGGATAAGTAGGATTTCATATAAGGGGACAGGGAGATGGCGAATTTCAGATTGAGTAAAATATGTGTATAAATTAAATCTCTAAAAACTATCAGTGTGAACCAGGATTCTTAGGTTTTTCTCAGGGACAGTCTTAGTACACAGGTCACACGTAATTACTTTTTGATGATTGAATTCTAATACTTTACACCCACCTATTGAATTTAAATATATGTGTGTTAATTATACGCATGAGCTCTTTGAGTATCTAACACCCATTCTCTGTAGGTTTTGTTAGCATTTCTGTATCCAAGAAATCTAGAGTCATGACTTACGTTCTGTTTCTGATCATCAGCATTCCCATCTATATCCATTTCATTTAGGCCCATGTCATCTGCTTTGGTTCCTAAATTCCTGAAAAGAGAAAACACCATCATTTAGTAGTTGAGATCACAGGTCACAGTGATTTTAGTCAAAATAACTTAAATTTTCTTTTTGACTTCATACAAAGAAACCCAAATAGATATTTTTTATTGACTTTCTTTTTTTTTTTTTTAAACTTTAAGTTATTCCTCTAAGTGCTAAGATCCAAAATGCCACCCAATCTTTGGAACAGAAAGGTTGTTGACAAATCGAACCAACCGAGGAATAAATTGAACTTCATTCATCCTTCCCTTGGTGAGACAGAAATAGTGCCAAAAATATTGGAAAGAATCTAAGATCTATAAAATAACAATGAAATCAGTACAGATTCTAGTTAAAAATATTAAATGTAGACCAAGAAAATAAATTTAGATTAACCCCTATTTGATTTTAAAAAGTTAAAGTCAAGTTGTGTCACAATTACTACCTTTAAGCTTATAGATGCACGTTTTTGGACCAATTTGAATATCGCTCATGAAGAGACAGTCTCTGTTTGCACTTATTAATCATGTGGAGAATTCCACATGGTAGGTAGGTTAAGCCTAATTTGCTGAGGTGAACTGAGGCAGCAACAGAATAGATGATAGGGTGGTTGTCCTTGTGTAATTCTACCGCAGAATATAGAATTTAATTATGCTTAAATATTGCATTGCAGTCTGTCCTTTGGCAAGATTATGCTATTAATTACATAAATGCTTATTTGGTACTAATCATAGTTAAGAGACTACTGGTTAAAAATAGTGTCAGTAATGAAACATTAATCCTTGCCCTCATAAATTTTATAGTATCAAAATGAGAGTCGTATTTAAGATCTGTATTTCTCAGAAAGGGTTACGCTTTCATCAAACATATACATTGTATAATTTAGTTTAACAGGATTATCTGTAGCTGTAATATATAATGGAAAAAATTTCTAGATTGGAATCTATTATTTACTTTAAACATTGAATTTTTAAAATCTTCTTAAACTATATTTGTAAATATAAAAGATCAAGTAATAGAACTAGATTTTCTCTAAATTGCCTTCTTATTTAAAAGTTTCTGTTACTGGGTATTAATATTTTAATGTACACTTTTGGCTTTCAAGATTCCATCAATTCTGTTATGTTAGCATTGAGAAATTCTAAGTTCTTCCCATAAATGAAATAGTCGTATAACTGTGGTTAGGCAAGGAAGGTGTTGAACCAAGGGATAGGTATGTAATTGATTGCAAACTTTCGTCTTTATTGTTTACAGAGCTGAAAGTCTAGATCATTAGAAAAACAGTCAAGCAAACACACACTATTATGAATGTTAGGAGTGCAAAGTTTCTTGCTTTTTCTCTACTTTGTGGCTAGACACACACACACACACACACACACACACACACCACATCCTATTAGTTATAGCAATAGATATACATATAACAAAAGGAAATTTAAGTGACGATGTGAATGTGTGTATAATTTTATCCTATATATATTTGCTATGTTATTGGAATGTTCCATTGAATAAAGAGAAAAAAAGAAGGAAAAAACAGGGGCAAGCTGGTAACCTCAGGGCTTTTTACTGTTTTACCCTCCCTTCTTCCAAGCACTGTTCACAGCGTCATTTCCTTACGGTACGGGGCACTGAATACTTATTTTCAAAGTATTCCCAGCTAAGCATCAGGACATAAGTTTTAATATGACCTGAAGAGAAAGCTCCAGTCCACTCTTCTCCTCTGGTCATGGGAAACCTATTGATACAATGGGAACTATTTTACTATTATAGGAGAAAAGCACATACTTTTCCTTAAGATCATTTTGTATTCGTATATGCTATCAACCACTTTTTAGCTGTTGAACGCAGACAAATTACTTAAACTCACTGAACCTATCCTTCCTGTTGTGAAAAGAGGGCAACTACTGACTGTGCTTCAGGCTACTTTGACATGGTAAATTTTACACACACACACACACTCACTCCATTCATGAGGTTTTCTTTCAGTAAAGGTTACATCGAAAATTATATATACACACGCAAAAAGAAATGTGTAGACTCATATTAATAAGTGTTATGGGCATATATATGAATATGTATGTATTTTCATGGTCTCATTCACTAGGGAATCATGTATAAAAATCTATCCAGCAAGCATTTTTCTAGTTCCTAGGAATATTTGTACTTTAAGGGATCATTAAGAGCCAGGTAGCCCAGTGACTTTCAAATTTTTTTTTTTGAGATTATGCAGATTTAAACTAGGACTCTGTGACAATTGTTCAAACAGAGCCAAAAAAAAAAATCCCAAAACAAACAAACAAAAAAATACAACAGTATAAGGGTCACCATAAGATAGTACCTACTTTCCCACCAGAGGATCTTCATCTTGTGTGTATGGTTTTAATGTGTTTTTGTTGGAAGTGTTTTCTGCTACCTTCCTCATAATAACATGCTGACCAACAGAAATAAGAAATCCAGCCCAGCTCCTCAGTTTGGATGTATTCAGTAGAAACCTTAAGTGATTTTGGATGGTCATAAAATGGTTGTGAGTGGCTAAATCAAAGATTAAAATAATTACTTTTTAAAATTTTCACTTGTTCAAATAGTTTTGGTTTGTTTTTTGTACTCTTCCATTTTGTTTATCAGTGTGTTTTGAAATGATTACTAGCTTGAAGCTTTCGAGATTGAGAACTTTATAAATGGCAAAATCAGATCTGTGTTCACATGACACAGTTACTCCATGAAGAAGTTGCCTACGTCTCCTAATCGAGTGTATAAGATTTTGCAGGATTTAAAAGACCAGAGAGACTCAATGGGAAATAAGATTTTAGTTTTAGGTGTATGCTGGTTCTGCTGATAAATCTACAATGGCTCAGCAAAGGACAAAGGACAGATTCTGGCTTTATACCTTTAGTCTTTGGCATGGAACTTGTGGGAGGGCAAAAGAAGAACAAAGGCAGTTTGTCAAGCTGTGGCAGTTTTGTGTCTTGGTGCCCTGCTTGGACATAACAGGATGTTATGGGAACAGGAGGTTATAAAATTTCACTTATAGGGACAAAAATCTCTGCTTTATGAGATCCTCAACTTTTCAAACATCTCATTTGGAAGACAAAGCCTTCTGAAACCTCTGCTAATGGTGGTCATTATTATAAACTATGCTGGCAGGTAATATTTTCAGATCAAGACCATAACAATAGTTCCAGTCCTATGTGCTGTTCTGCAATCTTCCCCCCAACAAGGTAAAATCTAATTCCCCTCTTCATGACTTTCTTGACTAACAAGTTATGGCATAAGTGGCGCTGTATGACTTTCAAGACTGGGTCGTAAAAGATGATGCCGTGTCCAGCTTATTCACTGAAATACTTATACTTAGAGTCCTCAGCCACACTGTGAAGAGTTTGAGCGTCCTAAAGCAGTCATTTTATCCCAATGCTACCCTACATGGAAAGGCAACATGTAATTAGGAACTCCTGGCTGGTAGTCCTTTGTCTTTAAACTCTAAGAGCTCAGTTTCCAGACATGCAACTGAAAAATATTTTGGATCAGTAGCGGCCCACCTTCCTGATGAGTACCTCTTTGTTTCCTTGGTGACACCAGAAACAGAATTACTCGGTTTAGACCTGCAAAGCAAACAAACATCCTTGTTGTCCTAAGCCACTAAAATTTGGGGGTCGTTTATTAAGCAGAAAAACTAGTATAGACCCAATTTGGGAATTATAGGGATGGTAAGAACAGAAACGTATTTCTGCACATGTGTGTGTATATGTGTGTGTGTGTGTGTGTGTAGAGGGGTTGTTTTGAAAAACTTACAAACCGTTACAGTGTGCTATCAGACATTCTGTCTCCTTTATGTGATGCAAGAATGACTGAAAGAGCTTTTATGCTATAGTGTATGAAAGCGAATTTTAAAAAATGCTAAAGAACCTAATCACTGAACGCGTAATACACCAAACATTTGATTTGGAAAAGAGAAACATTTAAATTACCATATACAATGAGCATGTTTTAAAGATTTCTCATGAAAGTTCTTGTATATGCTTGAAGACAAGGTCTTTAAAATCTTCTGTAGCTTTAAATTGTGTCAGAATAATTTGTCAAAGACAACAGAGATTTCAAGACAATTGTAGAATAATAAATAGGTAATAGTAAGAAACATGGTATGTAAACATTTAGCAGATATAATTTGTTTTGTTGATCTGGAGTGTCTTGTGGACGTTTTTATTCACCAATATTTGTTTTAAAATGTTTCAACAACATGTTTTGGACTTACAAGCATCCTGACTTATAGTCCACAGTCCCGGAATTACACTCTCATAGGTAAAATACAATGACATTGCAGCACTGACTGTGTTGCTCTCCGGTTCTGTTTTCCTCAAGGGTGTATTGGAACTTCATCGCCTAGTGAAACCATAGAGGCGAAACTCTTTATCTGGAATGTCCTATTAATAAATGCAATTTGTTGCCAAATAATTAGCTGATACAATCATGCAATTAAAATTTTATTTGGAAAATAAGGTAGAAAAAAAATCTCATGTATTTTTGAATACTCCATGTCTTTTTCTCAATGATGCATTTTTCATCAGATTTTGATAATATGAATTTTACTTATATCCTTCCTTAAGTAGCTCAAAATAATACAGGAGAAAAATAAATTATGAAAACATTTTCTGCTAAACTCTCTGATAAACTTAGTAACAAAGAAACAGCTGGTATTTCATTGCCTATAACTTTCAACATATTTCTCCAAAGTTCTAGCTAAATAAGAATATGTGTACATTTTATTTTTCTCTAATTAAGTAGAAAAGAGAAACAAAACTAGGGATTGATGGATTTCAGATTTAAAGCATTCCTGTTATAATTGACAGTCAATCAATTAACTGGTTCTAAAGGATTTAATCTTTCTTTCTTATTGTTATGTTACTCATTTCCCTCACATTTATATTTCTAAATGGAAAACCTTTTATTCAATTTTCAGAGAAACAAATCATTCACTGTAGAGATAAGCAATCCAAATGGAGCATTGCTGAAATTTAAATACCATGCATGGGACTATTTTTCAAATTTAAAATCTATAAATTACTTTTTTATGGACTATCTTTAGATTTATTCACTTCATCAAGAATTGCTATACTGTAAACAATATAAAGTATTAAGCAGGAGAAAGTACATTAAGATGATTGACATATATCCTTCAAAAAAGTCAAATGTCTAACGTGGCCACACATGCACTAATTATTCATTACTTGTTTTCAGTTATGTTGACTTGACATTATTCTGAGCACTGCGTGCATTTTTTTTATTTTAAAGAGAATAAAAGCAAAAACAAAACAAAACAGTAAAACACAACACACTGCATGCATGTTACACTACAATTTTCGAGCTTTAAAAAAAATCCTGGGAAGTTTTGAATGTTAGGAATTTGATATCTTTTCCAATTTTCAGAGATCATCTTCCAGAAACTTTGTAAAATTGAATACACTATGTATTCTTCACTATTTCTTCACTTTAACCAATGTTACTTAAGAAAACTTCATATGCACATTCTATGCTGTTGTGCTTTTATAAAGAATTCTGTTCTATTCTCAACAAGGAAGTAGGTTTAGTAGTAAAATTCTAAGATTTGGAAAAATTAAACAAGGTTCAATTTTTTATGGTATGCTTTACAATATAAGCCATATTTTCCTTCCTAGTAATTTATGAAAACACATGTAAAATTTCCATTATGTTGCTGGCACTATTCTCTGAATGCAATGTGTTGTACCAAAGAAATAACAATAATACCCTCTGTCCTTAAGCTGCTCATAATCTTGTTACACTTCTAATGGTAAACAACAGTGATTTAGTTAAATAACGAACCTCTGTACACTAGATTTCAGAATGAAAGACTGACAGATTATTTTAGTCTGAGACAGTATCACCATGCAAGTGATACCTAAACTGAGACCTCAAGATGTTAAAGAAAATTTACTATTTGATAAAACAGGAAGTTAAGTGTAATGCAGGCTCTTTTTCTAGAGGCTTTAACAATTTTATCTACCATTTTCTTTGGGTTCATTTTAGGTCTGGTTATCCTTGTGCTTGTAAGATGACTGCCAAAAGCCACTATAGTGACATTTCCTCTTTCTTGTCCTAAAAGGAGAGGTACGAAAATGAAATTCTTCATTTCACGAAGGAGTGCCATACCCCTCTTAGTGGAGGCTATTCCGAAGATTCACATGGATGGGTGAATAATTGGACACTTCAGCGTTTTGTAATGAGGGTAGAACAAACTAAAGCAGGGACAATGGCTTTTCACTAAGTGACCAGTGTCCTCTACCATGTGGAAATTCTTCAACAGAGCAATCAGTGAAAGACTTCAGCAAGCTCTCATGGTTTCCTCAAATTTTACTAACATTTTAAATCTATGTTTATGTTCTTTTTTTCTGGGAAAAGAGACCAAATCTTTTAGCATATTTTCAAGATGGTACATGGTTTTAAAAGATAAAGAGTCAATGATTTAAAAAATTGAACTCAGAATAAACATAGTACTAACTCTAGCAACGCTTTTATTCTATCTTTGTGCTTGTAGTATTTTTGGCAGTATTATCTACACCTGCAGTCATTGTCATCATTGCTATCATGGTGAAGTGACATCCCGATGGACACATAACTTATGACTGCTGAGTTTTTTAAGAGTCGTGCCTGGTAATGAATGATTTTTCTTCACTGGTTGTGTCAGTAGAGATCAAAGAAAGAGCAAGAAGCATAAAAAGATCATCATACTTTCTAATTACAATGCTTCTTAAAATGTATTTAGCAAAATTCTTGAAATAGTCTTCGCTTTTAATTTATAATAATCAAAATTACAGAAATAACTTTCATCAAAAGCAACTTGGTTTGCTGAGGATGGCAGATAAGCTGGAAAAGATGCTAGTGTAAGAATTATTAAATGAGTAAAATCATGGCACAAATTTCATAATTAGTTGAAAGAATGCCTTTTGGTGATGGAATAATTAAAATGCAACAATGAAAGAATTTAAGCAGTTTTGTAATATGGAAATACAGTTCAAGAAATTCTCAAATTTGCTTTCATTGTAGAAGTATTTTTAGTCTATAACATTTTACTCATCTCAAGTAGAAAAATTAGAACTATTTATTTTAAATGTGAGCTAACAATCTAATTTTTAATTAATCAAGCAATCAACTATTGGCTTCAAGATTGATATTCTTTTTTCAGCAAGGCAGAATAACATTTAGCAGAGATATTAGCAAGTAGTTGGTTTTTGTTTAGTATATATACATACAGCAAAACATTATTTGTGTGCTACATGTCCAAGTTTTCGTACTGAATGTTTCTGCGATATCAGTAATGATCCACTATTCAAAATTAGCCTGATTTCTCAACTGCTTGAATGATCGTTTTCTTTAGTAATTGAGTTCCTCATAGAATTCCACCGCTTTGATTATTCGCTTAGTAATCTAAGCATATGAATTTGAAAAGCTGCATGAGCTTGTGGCCAGGATAATAGCAGTGAAGTAATTGCAAGGAAATGTTTTACAACAGACTTATTTTCATCTAATAAACTCTTCCCTGATGGTTACTCAGCATACAATGAATGTTATATGAGTTCTAAAATTCATGTACTCTTAAAATTCTGTTGAAATAGTTAAGGATTAGATATTTTCTAGATATTTAAAAATCACTTAAAATGATGCTTTTGAAATAGTAGTTTAGAATTTTTTTTAAGTATACTAGAAGGTCTGGATTTTAAGAGGAAGGCAAGGAACTTGGCACCAGATGATGGGAATTATGATAGGTGCCTCTCCTGGGTTGTCCTAGACCAGTGATGGTGAAACTTTTAGAGCTTTCAATACTACAGAAAGTCTGCTGGGTGCCGGGGATAGAGCTCAGAGGCACAGTGCCTGCCTGGCAAGTGCAAGGTCCTGAGTTCAATTCCCAGTACAAAAAAACAAAAACACCTGCTGCGACACACGTGCCATAGGTTTGCCACCATGTCCTAGACATAGGTAATCCTCACAGCAGCGTTGTATAATAGATGGCACTTTCCTTGCTATGTGGATAAGCTAAAGGGGCATCAGATTGGTGTTATTTGCCTAAGGTAATTTGTCTAGAACCCAAACCAATTATGTTGGATTGGAAACCTGTTTACTGTTCTACTCCCTCATAATCATAAAAGGATGCTGGTGTGCCATATAGAAACGTCTACCAAAAAAATTACATTATTTTCTGTTAGTTGGATGGTTCTTCTTAAACTCTCAACCACAAGAAGGCACAACTCCAGCGTTGCAGCTATTTTTATAACAAATATAAAGTCTAGCGACTCTATTAGCATGTCAGCAACTTGACGAAGAACATATTTCTTGGTTAGTATTCTGTGAAGAATACCAAGATACCTAATTAACTTTGCATAATTCCAGGTGCGGATGAAAGATTCTGAAATTTAAACCCAGCAATTATAAAGAGACAGACTTTGTGTTAATTTTTATTTTGTCCTATAGGCAACTCAGTACCTTATATTTCACTACATTCTGATTAAGGACTTTTAAACTTCTATAGAATCAGGCTTTATTTTGCTGGACATTTCCTTTATTACTTTAGTAAACCCATAGTAGCTCAGTTAATCTGTTAATAAACACAGTTGGTTTTTAATTACTTTAAACACTTCAGACTGAGTACATCACAATTATATAATGGGAAAATTTAAGAAGTAATAACATAGCACATGCATAATATTAATAAAAATGCAAGTCTATAATAACACACAGACTTTATGAAATACATCATCATTGGTCTACAATATTATTCTATCTTATAAAAATTTTGCAGCAAAAAATTTTAACGTAATTTCTGGTTATAGGTGACTGCTGCTTTTCCTATTCATGATAACAGGGATAGATATCTTTCGGGTCTTATTTTATTTTGTTACTGAGCAAGATTTCGTAGTCAACTATTAGTAATCATAATAATGGTAAAGGCAATCATAATATATTTGTGGCATGCTTTACAATATTTAAGACATTTAGCCATAATAAACTCATTGATTTTTCTCAACAGCACAAGGAAGTAATCATAATTCATTTGTGACTATATAGGGAACTGGCCTGTGGGAGGGGACTGCGAAAGGTTAAAGAGAAAAGCACAGCCTGAGAATGAATGCCTCTCTCCTTGCTTCTCTTGCCTTGGATTTCTGTGCAGCAATGCCTGCTTTCTTGGTGGCATCTCAAGTCTTCCCCCCCTGCCCTTCACTTCCACCTCAGAAGATCTTTACCCGGTGGGTCCCTCCAATCTGTAGGACTCTGATTATAATAGCCCGATTCTTGTTTATCCTGACAGGTGGATACATTTTCCTTCAGTCCTTCAAACTGGAGAATACTAAATTAAAGTTTATTTTTTCTTTTCCTTTGCCTGATGAGTGAGGAACTTCGGAGGAGGGCCATAGTATATTTTTTGAATATCACTTATTATTTGTTGGAAATTACTAAGGAAAAAGGGCACTGAAATCATATTTCATTCCTTGGAGATGGTAGCTAAGGAATTTAGTGAGCTCATTCTGAGAGAGAGAGAGACAGACAGACGGAGACTGAGAAATCTTGTAGAGTTACCCAGCTGAATGATGTCAGCCCGTTCCATTGCTCTAATTGGCCACCTGAACTCAGCTCCCTCACTTTGACTTTGCTCAGAGGTGCTCACCTGCTGCTTTAAGACGCACAATCACAATTGCACTGCTGCTGTTCAGAGGAGATTTCCGTTCCACCCGTCCAAGGATAGATTCAATCTTGAAGCATGAGAATATATTTTTCTTCTTGATTCTGGCTTTGGAGCTGAATTTATTTACATTTATCCCGGTAATATAGTTTATTAGTGCTTTTAGGCAATGAGTATATATTAAATGGTGTGGCTTGAGAAAAGGCTTGTTTTGTTTCCATAAAGGGAAACAGTAATTTACTGCTTACTGACTTGGAAATCGACCTTTGGAAGAAGATGGGAAGCGTAGGATGAGTTGTAGCTTTAGAGGCAGCAAGTGAGCTTCAGCCTTCTTAATCATAAACAGAAAATGGATTAAAATATACTTACAGGTTCACATGCTGAAATTCACAGTTTCCCATAATGAATAACATGTCACACATGTTCTACTCTTTAGCCTTGTTATATCAACTTATAACTAGATTCAGTTTTTCCATGGACAGACATATCCTTGAGAAAGGTTTCACCTTAAACTATCTTGGAAATTTTGAGACACCTGGGCCATGTACTTATTTTTTAAAATAGACACATTTAACTATTAAAGCAAAAAGAAAAAACAATACATTTAAAGCCCAGTAATAATAAAAAACAAAATAAGACATAACAGTACAGTGAAATGACAGGTTGGAGGACGATTAAAATGCAGACCCTAGAGCAGAGAGAGGGTTATTTGTACATGATTTATCAGACATTTAAAGGGTGTGATAGGTGAACAATTAATCAGATTTACTTTGGGTAAGGAAAAGTAAAAACAATAGTAGAAATTATTATATTTGACCCTTTTGATGTTAAAGGAAGAAGACATTTTTAGCATTTAGATGTGTCTCACAAAATCAGCTGCCCAAATTGGGCCTGGTGGTACTTGTCCTGTAATCCCAGCTATTCTGGGAGGATGAGCAAGAATATTTTTTTTTGCAGTACCGGGGATTGAACTCACGACCTCACGCTTGACAGGCATGCACTTAGGCTGCTGAGTTAGGTCCCCAGCAATGAGGCAAGAATATTGAGGCTGGCCCAGGCAAGCTAGCAAGACTGTGTCTCAAGATATAATTTTAAAAAATGACTGGGCATGCAGCTCAGTGATAGAGCACTGGCCTAGCACATGGTCCCTCCCGCCCCCACCCAGAGAAAACTGGTTCTAGTGAGAGTTCATGATACTGGAGGTGGCATAAATTACAGGTGCTAACTAAAGCTAGAACTGCAGAGGTGTGGAATGCCTGTGGTCCAGCTCCTGTGACCCTGAAGCAAAGAGGACACTGAGGAATGACAGGAATTTCCCC
>RJWT010004097.1:0-34380 GCA_004365215.1 Cuniculus paca
TGTTAATCTCTAACCAAAAACAATAAACTGTCTTTTTATAATCTCGAAACTGGGGAGGAGACAGAGAAGTCACTAAATTTTCAAGGGCTTATGTGGGCATTTGAACAGTCTCATCTTGGGGAAGCCACAATGCTCATTGGTATCTTTAAAAAATTATATTTCTGTTTGGTGTTGGGTTATAGAGATGTCTGAATTTTAAAATACTATACAACTACTTTATAAACCTTTTTAACTGATGTAATAATTTATCTGCAGATCCTTTCGGGTTTTCTGTGTAGATAGTCATGTCATCTGTGCTGACATTTCTCTTTCCAAAGTGTCCACTCTTGGTTTCTTTTTTCCTTGCTTTAATGCGCTGTCCCTTTTGTCTCTGCTGTTCTACCTTCCAGTAGTAGACTTCCCCTGAGTTTTTGAGAGCCCAGGAATGCCTAAAAAATGTTTCTTGTTTATTAATAGTTTGTCTGTAGTAAGATAGCCCTTTAGGGTACCTAATTCATTGTATTTCTAGAAGCAGAAGAGTGGTCCTATGCATTTGTTATTAAACGTATTGCTAGGTATGTTGTATTTTTTTATTGTTTTCAATATATTTTTAAATTTGTTATTAAAGTATATATAAAACTATGTATCTTTATCTTTTACAACTATACCAGCAAATTGAACTTTCATTAGTATTTGACAGTTTTTAGAAGAGTCTCAGTCTTTTTTCAAGTTGAAAATTTATGACAGAAAGTGATGGTTGTAGCTGGGTATGGTGGCATAGTATTTGGCTCTAGTCCTAGCTCCTTGGGAGGTTAAAGCAGGAGGAGCATTTGAGTCCAGGAGTTTGAGGCCAGCCTGGGCAGCATAGTGAGCCTGTATCTCGAGAACAAAAACATAGTGATAGTTGTACCTCTGCCCTTTCCATACATGTTAAAATCTTTTCCCATTTCTTATTAAGTTAGCATACTTTTGGAACAGTGTTAAATAGTAACAGTGATAACAGGCATATTTGTTGTGTGTTCTTGGCTATAATGGAAATGCTTTTGTTTCATCTTTAGATACAAGCAGTTTCTTTCCTGTTTTGTTTTGTTTTGTTTTTACTTCAGTTCTTGCTTCCTCTATTATATGATGCTGCTTTAGGATCACTGTGATAAATTTAACATAAAGATCTCACTTGATTGGCTGAAATTTTTGGTGTGATGTCTACCAAGTAAAATTGCTAAGTTGGTTACTTTCATTCTGAACCACCATATAATCTACATGTAAGTATTTTATGCTTATTAAAGTTAAAACACTTCCTTCAAGGTCATATCTCACACCTACAACCATTAGAGAGTTGAAGAAAGAACACATTGTTTCTGTCTACCCTTAGTGATTTAAAATTTTAGTAGGACAAATAAATTGTATGATTGTAATACGGTCAGAGAAATAGTCTAGGCACTCTTCAAGTGTGTGAATCTTGATTGTAAAATTTACAATCTGATTCTCATAATTAATTCAGTCTGTGTCTTCTTTGAGAACCTTTAGGCTTTTGTACTCAAAGAATTACATTTTGTTTTAATTTTCTTTGCACAATTGAGTATCCTCTTGATTCTCAAGTGTCCATATAATTTAGTTAGGGTAAAGAAATGATAGAACAGATTTTTTTTAAATGTCCAAATGTCGCTAGTCTTTAAAATTATCCAGTTTCTTTATTACTCATAATGTTCTCAGTTGTGGGAGGCTAATACCTCTCTGGGCCTAGATTTTCCTTATATAGAGTTAGAAATTATAAATCTCTGAAGGCCTTTATTACATATTTTTAACCTTTTTTTTGGTCGTTGTTTTCTGAGACGGGGTCTCACTGTGTGTATATTCCAGGCTGGCCTCAAACTCAGTGGTTCTGCCTCAGCCTCCCGAGTGCTGGGATTACAGCCATGCACCCAGCTAGTTTTAAACTTTCACTTATGAAACATTTCAAACAAATACAAACATGTACCCAAGTAGAGAGAACAGTGTACCATGCAGAACTAAGCTTCAACAGTTTTCAGCATGTGGCCAGTCTTATTTCACTAGCCTGTGTATTTTCAGCCTACTCTGGCTCCACAGGTGTTTTGGTTACTTTTCTTGTTGCTGAGACAAACACCTGACACCCAAAATTAGGGAAGAAAAGGTTTATTTAGCTTACAGTTCTGGAGATTTCAGTCCATAATCAGCTGGCTCCAAAGCAGAGTGGCATGGCACTGGGGCAACACTTCAAGGCAGCAGCCAGAGCAAAAGAGAGCAAAAGGCAAGCCTCTTCTCAACCCTTAAGTTGTACACAGGCCACCCCCGCAAAAAAAACCTTCAGAGTAGGTGTAACATTCACAAAATGTCCTTGCCCTCCTTTGCACAGGATGAGGATATTTACAAAGTAAGAACCCTGGCTCCCTGCTGAGTCTCTCAGTTACACTTTTAAACTTCTCAAGTTGACACAATGTATTAACCATAAGAACAGGATTATTTTATTTTGCAGCATAGAGGGTTGAACTCATGACCTTGTGCTTGCCAGGCAGGCACTTAGGCTGCTGAGCTAGATCCCCAGCCCTGGTGTTTTTGAGACAGAGTCTCACTATGCCGTTCAAACTGGCCTTGAGCTCACTCTGTAGCCCAGGCTGGTCTCGAACTCACAACGATCCTCCTGTCTCAGCCTCCCGAGTGCTAGGATTATAATCAGACATACTATGATTTCATCGGTTTATATTTTAATATGTCTTTAAAAGATAAGGACAGTTAAAAAGACAAACCATACAATCATTATCATACCAAAAGAATTAATATTAATTTTTTAATATCCCCAAATATATAATCAGTGTTCAGCTTTCCTCAAGGGTTGTTTTCTTCACAGTTTATTCAAATTGGGATCTAAACAAATTCTTCACATTGCATTGGTTGGCTATGTCTCTTAAGTGTTTTTAATCTAAAGTAGTTAACACTCGATATTTTTCTCCTTGTCACTTATTTTCTTGAAAACCCCGCTCATGTGTCATGGAATTTCTGTCACTCAGGATTTTCCTTGTCTCCCAGCCATGTCACAAAACATTTTCCTGTATCCTCTGAGGACACTTTTATGAGTATATCACTTATTCTCATTTTTCTTCCTTTTGGCATTAACTTACTCATCATTCAATAAATGTTTGTTGGGTAGTGTTATTGTCAGGGATTGCAGGGAAAACAAGTACATACAGGACACATGATTTATAGTATTTTATAATGATCACCCAAAGAGTCAAACATGAAAAGTGCAGGAAATCTGTCCATACACTAAAGACCTAGAGAATCCAGCTGAGGGCCTGGATCCCATGGCAATATCCTGCATGAGTTCAGCTGAACACCTAGAGCCCATGACAGTGCCCCCCTCACAAGTCCAACTGGTGGCGTAGAGCCCACGACCGTGACTCATGCAAGTCTGTTTCACGGATCTGCGCTGGGAAGGCCCAAAGCTTAGCAACGGAAGCTAGAAAGTCTGTGCCAGCAGGTTGAAGGATTTGTGCCAGCAGGCTGAGGGTTCTGCACTGAAGCCAGGAAACAACACTCAAGGGAAGAACTAGAGCTTCCCCAAAAAGTAGCACAGCCATCCCCAGTGACCATGAGGTCCTGAGCTTCTCTGATGATGAGAACAGCCAATTTCGTATCAGGAAGCCAGCGTAACAAGCTCCTCCAGGATAACCAACAGCTCCAAACAATACTAGCGCTACTCTTCCTCTCCAGGTCTCTTTTTTATGCTGGCAACAGTCCTCAGGTGGGCTGTCTATGCTCGGCACCATGCTGATTCAGTTCACCTGGTATTTAAGTTGACCACCAGTTTTCAATCTACAACAGGTAGTTACCATGTGTCAGGCATAGTGCAGGGTATCAGGGATACTTTGGCTTTTTCACCTAGTATTCGACTGGCTTGGTAGAAGTGAGCCTTGCCTTTAAAAAACGTGTTGTTTTGTTTTTTGGAGACAAGTCTCTCTATGTAGTTCAGAGTGGCCTTGAACTTGGTGGTAATCCTCCTGTCCCTGTGTGCCACCATGCCCAGCTTTAAGAGCACTTAAGAGCAATTCTCAGTTGAGAATTTATGCAAAGTATATTCTTGGGGTTACTCTGGTTTTACCTTTTTTTTTTTTTGCTTGTTTTTCCTATTTTTTTCTTCTTGTTTGTGCGTATTATTTTGGGGAGTGGGCACTAAGAATTGAACCCTGGGCCTGAGGCATGCTGAGCACATGCCTCATCACTGAGCTACACTCCCCATGCTACTTGAGGGGACCCTTGAACTGAACTGCTGCATAGAGTAGTGTGAGTACCCAGAGTTCTGGTATGGTAAGAAGTAAAGGATTTCTTTCCATGTTTGCTTCCCATTTTTCTTTATTGGCTGGAAGGATTTTCTCAGCTCCATCCTCTACAGGAAGAGCCATGGCCTATGGTGTAGAAGCTGGGGAAGTGAAGGCTGGGGACGGGCGGGAATTTACAGCGCACCAAGGTATGTTGCTGGAGTGACTCTTAGGAATATTGCGAGGTTGTGATTAGCCCTCCGGACATCATCTTTCTTTTCATCTAAGGACGCTAGGAGTCAATTTGCTTCAATTCCCCAAGACTCCTTTTCTTCCCTGGCCCACTGTGGACCTGGAACCATGTTTTGTTGCTTGTTTCCCTGTGTTTCTGTAACAGATACAATTCTTTGAAGATTTTCTGAAGAATCATATTCTTTGTAATGGAGAAAAAAATGAGAGTGAAAAGGTACTTCTCTAATATTTTTCAAACTTCGTGTGAGGACTCACTGATGAATCATGAAATCAATTCAGTGAGTCATGATATCAATTTGGTGGACTGTAAAATTGCTTTTATAGGTGGCAGCCAGAGTTTGTCCTCCCCTTCTCTGCCCTGTCCCTCCCTTCCCCTCCTGTTTGTGTCTGGATGTCCCCTCAAAGCCTTGAGCAGTTATAGAGGTGCATTGTGAAGGTGGGCTTCTAGAGTTTGTGATTGATTCGTGGTCCAAGACTGGGATTATGGGTGTGAGTGCTACACTTGCCCTGGGGTGGATAGTCTATGTACATTATAAGGGACAGAAAGAGTCTTTGCTTGCTCTTCTCTTTTTGCCCTTGCTGCTTCTGGTGTCTTCTGCTGCCTTGAAGTGTTGCCCCTGTGCCATGTGCCACCCTACCTTGGAGCCAGCTGTGAACTGAAACCTCCACAAACTATGAGCTAAATAAACTTTTCCTCTTTTAAATTTGGGTGTCAGGTTTTTGTCCCAGCAATGAGAGAAAAGTAACCAAGACAGAACCTCCCCTGTCCTGGAGACTTTTTTTTGTCTTATCTTTTTCAGAGAGGGTTTCTCTGGCTGGACTTGAACTCACTTTGTAGCACAGGCTAGCCTTAAACATGCAGCAATCCTTCTGCCTTAGTCTCCTGAGTGCTGGGATTATCTGCATACACCAACCTGCCCACTGTACTGGAGATGAAACCCAGCACCTTGCACATACTAGGCAAGTCCTCTACTACTGAGCTACATCCCTGGCCCTTTAAAAGTTTTTTTTTTGTTTGTTTTGTTTTTAATTTTAACACTTGCTCAGTTTGGGCTTAAACTTTGTGATCCTCCTGCCTCAGCTTCCTGGGTAGCTGGGATTGCAGATGTGTGCCCACAGCCAGCTTATTTCTAGTGAAATAGAATATTACTTCCCAGCACTCCAGGAGACAGGAGGATTACCAGTTTGAGCCTGTCTTAGGGAATGTATTCACTTAGACCCTGTTACAAAACAAAAAATAATTTAAAAAAGATCTGGAAATGTAGCTCAGTGCAAAGGATCTGGGTTCAATCTCCAGTGCTCCCAAAAAGAAAAAAAGGGGGAAAATACTAGAGTACATCATACTTATCAGTATTGTTTCATAAACTTTTGTTTTATTTGTAAATGTCATCTATGTGACATATATAAATGAAAATATGTGTGTTTGCAAGTTGTGTATATTTGTGTATTTTTAATCATGTTGGTAAAAACTATTGCTTATTACATGAGTCACAGTCCAAAAGTTTGGAAGCTCATACTTTACTGTGCCTCCCCCTTTCCTTTTTTCTCCTCTTTTTCTTAGACTTTCTCAGTCCCTTTTCCCCACCCCAGCTGTCACTGTTATTACTGTTGATAAAGTTAGAAGAGGAGGCTGATAAGGAAACTTAAGTTCCAACAGTGTTTTCCCCTCTTTTTTGTTACTTGTCACTTTTTGTTCATTGATTTTTCCAAACATGAACTGAGACTTGCATGTCAGACATAATTTTCTACATCATTATTATTCCTACATTATATCTCTGCATTTGCTTACTATTCCTTCATCAGGTAAATAGTTGTGTACTTGGTGGAAGATATTGTGATGAATGTGATGCCACTCTTACTCTGTGGCATGGGAGCTGTAAGAGTTTGTTACCTTTGATTGTATTTTGTCCTTTCCACTTGCATCTACTCTCCTAACCTGCAGGTTTTTGGGATGCTGGGGTAACAAAGTTAGAAAAAGCCTAGCCATAAGAATTTTAGACATTATTCATTCAACAAACATTTACTGTGTGCCTATTAGCCACGGGTTATCTGAGAGAAAAGCATAAAAGGCAGAGGAAGTAGCCAGTGCAAAGGTTCTGTCGATGACCATAACTAGCTGAATCAAGAGCAGAGAGAAGGCCATTTTTGCTGGAACAACAGGAGAGTAGCAGGAAAAGAGGAAAACGTTCACAAGGAAATGATGTAGGTCCTTATCAAGATTTCATCTTTGTCATTTACTCTGAGTGAAGTGAGGAATTACTGGTGAATTTTGAGCAGATGGGGCCCCTGATCAAGCACAAATATTTAGAAGAGTCTCTCTGGCTGCTCTGTTGAGCCTACATTCTCAGGGGTAAAAGGAGAAAGCATTTAGAGGCTTCTGCAGTAACCTAAGACAGATGTTGGTGGCTGTGGCTGTGACGCTAGCAGTAAAGGTGGTGAAAAGTGGGCGCGTGCTGAATCACACGGAAAGTAGGGCCATTGAGATCTGTTGATGGATTGGATTTGGGTTGTAAGAGACAAAAGAGTCAGAAATGACTCCAAGAGTTAGGCTTGAGTGACTAGAACAGTGGGCTTGCTGGAAACTGATGTCGGGAAAACCATAGATAGGGCAAAACGAGAGCAAGGTTACAGTTTGGGGCATTGTGTTTGAGCATCCAAGGAGATAAACAGCTGGGCTTGTGAATCTGGGGGTCAGAGATAAACCGTTCTGGGTTTTCAGCAGACAGATGGCATATGAAGCTGTGGGCTAGATGATACTGTCCAAAGAGTACACAGAAGAGGAAGGGCCATTGGCTGTTGTAACATTAAAAGGTTTGGAAGAAGAGGATAAACTGAATAGGCAAGTAAGATGAAAAGAAGTCCAAAGCCACTTGAAGAAAGTGTTTCAAGGAGGAAGGAAAGTACTTATAAGATAGGAATTTGACAGTAGACTTAGTAGTCCCTACATCTCATTTGTATCACTTAACATTTTACTTTTATTTATTTGCTTTTTTTTTTTTTTTTTTTTGTCTTTGTGAGACAGGGTTTCACTACATAGTTCAGGCTGGCCTTGAACTCACTTTGTAGCCCAGACTGGCCTCAAACTTGTAGCAGTCCTCCTCCCTCAGCTTCCTGAGTGCTGGGTTTACAGGCGTGTGCCCCTACGCCCAGCTACAACATTTTAAATTAAAGTGTTAATTTATATTTATGGGTGTTTAGTGCTTCCTTGATAGAACTTCTTGAGGATAGGGGCAGTGTCTTCTTTGTTCATTTTATTATTATTGTAAATATTCAGTTTGTATTTGATGAATGAGTAAAGGACTGGAAGAATGAATGAATGAGTGTGCTGTAGGATTATCTTCTGTCTAACTCTGAAATAGTTATTCTGAACAAAGCTTATATGAAGGGGAACACTATATGGCAGGGAATACAGAAGATGCCATCGAGATTGTCAGGAGAAATAGCTTACTCTGCAGGTCTTTCTTTGCTTTAGCTTTGAGAAGTTCATTTTGGAAGGTTTACTAGATATCTTGGAACCAGTGGTATGATTTAGTCCTAGACCTGATGACAAAATAAGTTGAATTTACAGTCATATTCCTTGTGGTGCATGGTATGGTAAATTATATACAGGGTGCTTTTAAAACAGCAGGAGGGCCAGGTAGCTCAGGTTGCAGGGTTAGGAAAGGAGATTTTCAAAAGGAGGCATGCAATTGAAATAAGATCTCAAGGGAGTTTTGGGGTTAGCAAGAAGAAAATCTGGGAGATCACCTGGCGGAGGGAACAATATATGAAAGGCTGCAGCATGGATGCTCCTATGTGTATATGTATTGGAACTCCCAATAGTTTAACGAGGTTTGTGTATGATAGGATGGGGGCTGTCTTTTCCTGTTGAACTTAAGCAACTCTAGTAGTTCAGGTTTACTGGAATGTTGGGTGGAGATGAGGGCGTGGGTGGAGATGAATGAGCTACACTTAAGGTTTTTCTTTTTTGTTTTTCTTTTCTTTCCTTCTTATGCATTAGTGAGGATTGAAACCAGGGCTTTTGCATTGTGCTACATCTCCTGTCTCATTATTTTATTCTTGCTAAGTTTCTCAGGTAAGGCTCGAATTTGTGATTCTTCTGTCTCACTCTGCTAGAATGATGGGCATGCACCGTTACACCCAGCTAGGCCTCAGGTCTTGTTTTCTAACTTTTAGTTGTTCGATTTTCTTCTGGTATGCTGGGATGGAATTTAGGGATTCTACCGCTAAGCTGCATCCTTAGCCTAGGAGGTTGAATTTTAACCTATATTTAGAGGAGACCCCCTTAAAGAATTTTAAAAGCTAAAGAATAATATCAAGCAGAGGAAAAAATAGGACCAATAAAGTGGTATGGTTGTTGATCAGGTTTAGGATATTTAATCTGGCATTGACTGTTAGATGGCCTGTAAGATTAGAGAGGAGAAAGACAGAGAAGCTAGCTAGACTACTGCATTATTCATGAGGGAGACAATGAAAATGGAAGAATGAAAATGGATTTGAGAGCGTATCCAAGCTCTGGGCTGTTGGTGAGGTTTCTGTTTTTGAAAACATGCATTTCCTCCTCCTGGACTGTATAGAAGACTCTATGTTAGCTGGAGCCAGAACAAATCTCCCAACATGAGTGCCTTTCAAGGAAAAGGAGATTCATTGAACTTAACAGAATAGATGCCATGTAATACATGTTATCTCCAATCAGAGCGGCATCCTGGTTGGCCGCTTGTCCTCTCTCAGGTTGGCGTAACCTCAATGTCTGCAGCATTGCCCCTCCTGGCTTTAGCACTTTCACTGCTGAATTCAGCACATTCAGAGAAGGGGTCAGAGGGCAGGGCAGCCTGCTGATGATTTGCAACATCAGGATTTCGTGCCCCCCGACCTGCGTGTTTTCTTTTTATAAGACCCATTTCATCGTTCCCACTGCAGTTCAGGACAGGGTGGAAATGATGGCTGTTACTCAGAATGCTGGCTGCCCCTTTCTTCTCCCTTCGCTGGTCTGGACATGTGTGGTAGAAACAGGACAGACCACTTGAGGGTGGATTGTATGTGGGCTGGGGTGTGAAATCTGGGAAGGGCAGCTGCTGATTTGGTAATGGCAGCGAAGAGAAAGGTCATGAGGGTATCACAGTTCTCTGCCATCTTCTGTCACCTGGGCCACATTACAAATAAATGTGAGAACGCAGTTAACCTAGGAAAATGAAGAGACAAGGTGGCAGCTGGCCTCCCTCCTCTCTGGCCCCAGAAATCAAAACAAAGTTTCTTGTTTTTCAAGGGACTTACTCACTATTTAGGTTAAGCAGCAGTTTATACCTTATTTCATTGATTGTGAGATGCTCATGTTTTACTTACGTTTTTACAACTCTCATAGTTGAATTATTTACATCTCTAATGTCACTATGCATCTCATGGTTGATGTAGTTTAACTAGCAGCTCTTGTTTCCTTAGTGGTACATTAAGTAACCATATACTTTATAATCAGTACTGTTACATTTTCGTTGAGTACTTAGTGGGGGCTGAGAGGTGTGGAAGTCAGACAAGGCAGTGCTGATGTTTTAAGCCTGAAGTATACTCCATATGTTATGGAAAGGAAATCTTTGATTGGTTTTAAGACTTTTGTTGGCTGAGTGTGATGGTGCACACCTGTAATCCCAGTACTTGAGGAGCTAAGGCAGGAGATCGCTGTGAGTTCAAGGTCAGCCTGGGTGACATAGTGAGTTCAAGGCCAGCCTGGACTACAGAGCAACACCCTATCTCAAAAAAAAAGATGTTTTGAATAACTTCTAATCAGGACAGTTGCAAACTCTTAGATGTCTTCCCAATTATTCCTTAATAAGATTCAAATTTTAGGGTCACTTCTGTGATTCTTATGGTCTAAGCCTTCTGTGTTCTGTTCATTATAAATCTTGCTCATTTTCTTTCCTAGAAATCATCATGAATTTCAGTTTGATCATGTCATTAAGCTGTTTTTACTGTTGTCAGTATTTATAATCTGACTTGCCTGTTGATGTTGCAAAATCTTGAGGTTTTGAGCGTATTTCTATGGCCCACCTCTTAATTTTGAACGTCTATTTGTGCATTCTTCTTGTCTTACCTAGAAAGAATCTTAAAGTAGTAATAGGTTGTCTGAGGCACCATTTTTTGTTCTAATTTTCTACACACACACACACACACACACACACACACACACACACAGAGCATGTATTTATGTGTATGTGACTCCCTCCTTCCCCTCCTTCCTGTGGTGGGGATTGAACTCAGGGCCTCATATATACTAGGCAAATGCTGTACGATCAAACTATATCCCAACCCTTTTGAAAAATTTTGAGTGTCTCACTGAGTTGCCAAGACCAGCCTCAAACCTGCAGTCCTGCCTCAGCCTCCCAGGTAGCAGGGATTACAGGTACCCAGCACTGTCTGCCATGTGACACTGTACTCATTAGACTTCTAATTTAGAATTGTTAAGGATCACCACACCATTTGGATAGACTAGGAGTATACACATGTGCATATAGTCTCAAAGTAAACTATCTTGAAATATTTACAGAAAAAGTTGTGTAGTTTATGGCAGTGAGGCAATAACTGAACTCCAAGACTGTTGGTAAACTAAGTGTGACCCATTATTGCATGGTAGATAAAAACCTGAATCTGTCAAACTGCTGGGTATCTGAATTCCAGCACCTGTGACCTTGGGCAAGTGACTAACACTTGTTTCTGTGCCTGAGCTGTTCTTTCTGCAAAATGGAAATAATAGTACCTACTTCATGGGCTGTAAGAATTAATTTGGATAATGCATATGAAGTGCATAGCAACCTGCCCTTCACAAAGTACACTTAATTATTATTAGCTCCCCCCTTCAAGAATGATTACTTCTTAGACTATTGGTTAAGTAAAAAAATTAATTCTTAGTAAGGAATTCTACTTGTATGATAAAAAATATCTTCTAACTCAGTGCATTTAAGAAATTCCTGAAGTTAGTTGAGCATTTCCTTGAAATAGATGTGAATTCCATGAAGGTAAGAACTTTATGTCTGTTTTGTCTACTGCTTCACCCCTAATATCTGTTCTAGTGCCTGACTTATAGTAGTTGCTCAATAATTTCATAGGATGAAAAAGGGCCAGTGGCTCTTAAAAGCCCCAAATATTCTTTTTCTTTTCTTTTTTTTCTTTTTGAGACAGGGTTTTGCTATGCAGTTCAGGCTGGCCTTGAGCTCACTTTGTAGCCCAGGCTGGTCTCGAACTTGCAGTGATTCTCTTGCCTCAGCCTTCTGAGTGCTGGGATTATAGGAGTGCACCACCACACCTGGCTTAAATATTCTATTTTATAGAACAAAGTATGTAAGTTTTTCTCTTTCTAGTCTGTAACAAGTTTAAATGATGTGTTAATAGTGGAATGGAGAGTAGTTTCACTGAAATTACTAGAAACTCTGAAACCTAAAGTGCATTGAAATAAACAAATGCTTTATTTATAAACTGAGATATTACCATTAACCATGTAGTTTCAAGTTATTTCATATGAGAAACAATTTAAAATATGTCTGTACCTTGCCAGTGGCATGTGCCTACAAGCCCAGCTAACTTGGAAGGCTGAGACAAGACTGCTTGAGCCCAGAAGGTGTGGAACCAGCCTGGGCAACACTGCAGGAACCTACCTCAAAAAAAGTACACCTAAAATGATGAAATTTGTTTACAAATATTTGCAGTTGGTTATCTCTGGATCAGGGAATTATAATTAATTTAAAATTTTTCCCTTTTGGACTGAGGGTTCAATTCCTGGTACAAAAACTAATTAAATAAATTATTCATTTGCTTCTTATTTTCTAATACTTTCTATAGACCAGTGTTATCTGAATTTAAAAATGCACCCCCTCCCCACTAGCAGGGCGTGATGGTGCACTCCTGTAATCCCAGCACTAGGGAGGCTGAGGCAGGAGGATTGTTGCAAGTTAGAGGCCAGCCGGGGCTACAAAGTGAGCCCAAGGCCAGGCTGAACTGCAGAGCGAGACCCTGTCTCAAAAAGACAAAAAAAACAAAAACAAACAAACAAACAAAAACACCAGTCCTTATTTATTGCATTATTATGGGGCCTTAGTCATTGTTTTAGACACTGGCAATACAGTGATGAATAAGAAAAATGGTCTCTCTTTTCTAATACAGGGAAGACAGGTACAATAAACTTAAGAAAGGAAGCCCTACATTTTAAAGATAGGAAACTGAGGTCTGAAGATGTTAAAGTGACTTGCTAGAAGTCATGGCATGGCTGATAGAAAAATCCCACTCACTTGCCTTTTAACTCGCTACCTTTTCAATTATACCATACTGGTTTTCTCAACTCTCAAGAACACTATCTGGGGCCGGGGATTTGGCTCAGTGGCCTAAGAGCGTGAGGTCCTGAGTTCAATTCCTGGTGCCGCAAAAAAAAAAAAAAAAAAAAGAAGAACACTATCTGTATTCTTGAACATTCTAAATCAGAAGTCTTAGTTTTGCTGGGATTCTCATGAAGGAATTCTGTATAAGGAAGCATTATATAGCGTAAGGGACTTCTCCCTGTAGGACATTTAGCAAATCCTGTAAGCTTTTTGGACTTTGTTTTTATCATCTGAGAAGTAAAGATATTAGCCTTTGAAATTTTGAAGAGTACAACTTGCTTGTTACTTCCATAGTTGTCTTATTTGATTTGGAGTTATGTGTGTGTGTGTGTATTTTCTCTGCAGCTATACACACTGCTGCTATGGACATGCTGGGAGGAGCAGGTATTGAAAGCCAATGTAGAAAAGTTGAGATAATTGCAGATGCTGCATATTCCATTTTTAAAAAGCCGAAAAGCTTTACTGGCAACTTTATTATTGATGAAAATATCTTAAAAGAAGAAGGAATAAAAAATTTTGATGTCTACGCAATTAAACCAGGTAATGCTCACAGCGTTTGAAAGTAGTAATGTATTTTCCTACATTTTCTGCTCTGAATATATCTGTGTGTTTGTATGATTATACAAGGAATATGTTCTTTAAAAACCATCTTTCCATTGAAGGGAAAACCCTACACCTATTTTTTGTTTTTTGAGACAGGGTCTTGCTATAAAGTTCAGACTGACTTTTTTTTTTTTTTTTTTGAGACAGGGTCTTGTTGTGCAGTTCAGCCTGGCCTTGAACTCACTCTGTAACCCAGGCTGGCTTCAAACTTGTGGTGATCCTTCTGACTCAGCCTCCTGAGTGCTGGGATTATAGGCATGTGCCACATTACATGCTTGGCTCCACATCAATACTATTTAAGAGAGAAAGAACAAATAAAAGCTGAGCTGAGGGCTTTTGAAGTGGTGCACACATGCAGATCATCGTTACTAGCCATTTCCAAATTTTGAAACGAGAAATGAAAATTAGTTTTTAAAATCGATCTTTCAAAAATCAAAGTAATAATTTTACTTAAAGATATAAGGACAGATGATACAGTAGGTTGTTTACAAAAAACTTTTAAGATTATAGCCTCATTCCAGTTGTGTACTCTAAAGTGTAGTCTCTTAGAGTAGTTTAATGACATGATTAAAATGCATGAGCAAGACCTATCTTCTGTATAGTAGTCTGATTTGAGAAGTTTCTAGAAGGTGCCTCTGTTAAAAATAACTTCTTCTGAAATTGCACATGATGATGATAATAGATTTTTACTTCATATAAAAAGTATCATGTATTCTTAGCTATGTACAAGCTAAGTAGCTTGTTACCCTAGCCATGGTAGTCAGAAGGCTAAGTAGAAAGATAGTCTGAGCCTATGAAATCAGGGCCCTGCCTGGGCTATATAGTGAGATCTCATCCCTAAAAATAGAAGTTAAGAGTAAATTAATTAATAAGTAAAGTACAGTGCATCCTAAATAACAGATATCGTAGCCACAAATGGCAATTACATTGTTGTACTAAAGTATATTTTAAATATTATTCATTAAACTACCTTGTCAGTGATACAGACCATATTTGTATCATCCCGGCCTGTCTCTAGTTCCAAGTGAAACAGCTGATTATAGTTTTATAGAGCGTGCTCATATACATTATTTATTTAATCCTTATAGCAGTCGTATGAGGTAAGTAATACTGTCTAGTGATTAAGAACAAGGTTCACTGATAAACACTGTGTGTGCTTATTACCCATGTGGCTTTAAGCCCCAATTTCCTTGTTGTAAAATTAAGAGAATGTCGATTTCCACACAGGATTTCTGTTAGAACTGTGTGTGATCACCTACATAGTGTGTTCGGGCAGTACCCAAGCACACAGTGCACACACAGTGTTTATCAGTGAACCTCGTAAGTGGGAAAATAGGTCCAGAGAGATTCAGCCTTTGTCTAAGAGCAGATGGCTAATAAGTGGCAGAACCTAAACCAGACTCAGTTCTGCTGGGCCTTGGTACAGTATAATCATCGCTTCAAGTTTTGAGGCCACTGTATCATCATACAGAAAGTTCTAAACATGATGTATTTAACAATCATGTTTAGTATTGAAAACTTAATATGATCAAGTACTGTGATACAAGGATATAACAGATACCGATTTATTGCTGCCCTCCAGAAGTTTGTTTACTCTGTAGAGAAAGATTATTAATACCTGATTTTACCAGTTTTGGAGGCTTTGTGGGCCTCTGATCTCCTGGCATGCATGTGGCTTGAAGGTATCAGTGTCATGTTAAGATAATTAACTAGCCGGTTGTGGCGATGCCTGCCTGCACCTGCACTTGGGAGCCTGAAGTAGAAAGATTGTAAATTTGAGATCGGCCTGGCCAATTTAGCAAGACCTTGTCTGAAAAAAAAAAAAATGCCGCGGATGTAGTTCAGTGGTAGGAGGCTTGCTTTTCATGTGAAAGGTAATAAATTTTTTAACCATAGCTGTAAGCTGACAGTAAGACCCAATGGAAGACGATAACCTGGTTTTCATAATGATAGAGGAAGAGAGAAAAGACTAATACACTAATACATAGAAGCAAGTCCTTCTTAACGAGGACCCCTGCTGTTGGGGTCTAGGTAAGAAATGAGTTCCTGAGTGTTTGGAGGGGTGAAGGTTAGAAAGGTTATAAGAATACAGAGGGCAAAGGCTGGAATGGAGGGTGAAGCCTTTATATAAAAAGTGACTTTTCCCCACCCTGTACTGGGAATTGAACCCAGGACCTTCATGCTGTGCTACATTCCCTGTTCTTTTTCCATTTTTATTTTGAGACGGTCTCTCTTAAGTCACTGAGTTGCCAAGGCCGGGCTCCAACTTGCAGTCCTCTTTCCACAGACCACCAGAGTGCTGGGATTATAGGTGTGCGCCACTAGGCCAGTTTATAACAGATAATTTTTAAAAATTAGATTTTGAAGATAAGTTTTGTCATAGGAGAAGAGGATAACTGAGTTACAGGAAAATTAATTTAATAAAGATCAAGCAGCTTGACCGTTCTTATGGGGGACCTTTTCCATTGCTCTAGTATGACCTTAAAAACACACATAATGTTTATTTAAAAGATATTAAAATCTTAATGTATTATTGTTTTTATGTTAACCTGATGATTTCGGGGTCAATTTTTCAGGCCATCCTTTGATACCAGATTTCTTCTTAGATGAACATCCAGATGCAGTTATGAAGAAAAGGGACTCACAGGGTAAGATGTAAACCATATATATATGTATTTTTTTTCTTTTTCTTTTTTCTTTTGAGACAGGGCTTCACTATGCAGTTTAGGTTGGCCTTGAACTCACTTTGTAGTCCAGACTGGCCTCTAACTGGCAGTGATCCTTCTGCCTCAGTCTCCTGGCTGCTGGGATTATAGGCATGCCTGGCGGTAAGCCATAATTTATGTAAGAAAACACAGATCGTAATTTATGTGTTTCTCCCAAAACATAGAGTTGATCACATGATAGTCACATTTCTACTTCTGCTTCTAAACCATTTTGTAATTTTACTAAACAGGCTATGTGAGTTCTCAGTTAATTCTAGCCAAAAATAAAAAGATTATTTGTCTACTAGTAAGAAGTTCTTAATGTAGTCATGGCTTATGTTCTTGTTGTTTTGTAGCCTGGGCTGGCCTTGAAGTTTTAGCTCTTTTGCCTCAGCCTCCCGAGTGCTGAAATTACTGGTGTGCACCACAATACTCAACTGATGTGTGGTTTTTTAAAAAACAGCTGTCTATTCAAGTTTTATTTTTCTTAACGCACTGTTCTTTAGGTATTTCACATTGATAGATTATTTTATTTTGAGGAAAAGTACATCACATCAAAGTACACCTAACAGTTTTCACTGTGCTTTGTGACTACTTTATAGAAGGAATTAACTTCAAGGAGGCTTTTACTTTCTTTTGTTTCTGTAACTCAAAAACAACAGCCTCTCCAATGGGTCTGGAGTGTGCATTTCAGTCCTTTTGTTCTGGCCTCATGCCAGTGGCTTCCTGAAAGATGTTCAAAGAAACAAATATCCATGGGAAGGATTGCTCTCATGGTCACTAACAAGAATGGCTGTCTTTCTTCTGGGCCCTTACCTTATTTTTTTATCTTAAAAAGTCTGTGAACCTCATACGTGATTATAGATTTTTTAAGAAGGCTGATAGAGAATTTAAGAACAAATTCCTCTGTATCTTTAGCAAATCTACAGCACTTTATCGAAAGGCACTTTAGTGCAATAGCTTATTTCCTGTTTAGTCATATCTTTTTTTTTTTTGGTACCGGAAATCGAACTCAAGACCTCGCACTTGCCAGGCAGGTGCTGTGCCACTGAGCTACATCCCTGGCCCCTTAGTCATATCTCTTCTTTGTTCAGATTTTTGTGGTAGTTTTAAAAAAATTACAAAATCAAAAGAGCAACTTTTCTTTTGTATGATAGAATTTTATAAAATTTTGAAAACTATAGAAGGAAAATAGTAACTCCCAATCCCACCACCTCTTAAAAATTAGATCTTTGACTCAATTCCCATTTGGATATACCGGAGTATTAAAACCAGAAAAAGACAAACAAGCTTGCCAGTCTTTTTTTTTTTTTTTTTTCAAAAGTCCTCTTATAGAGTGGCAGAAATAAATTACCTAGAGATTTTATGAAGTATAAAGATCATACCTTTAAGGGTATGATCTTTAAGGTAGGTAAGCCCCAATCACGATTTTTGCTTACTAGTCTAAGATAAAGTCTATCTTTTGGAGAAAGACAAACATGAAATGAGCTCATTTAAATTCCAAGGTTTAAATAAGAACCACTTGTTGATTATGTGTCTTCATTTTGTTTATTCAACAAATACTTATTGGGCACCTACTCTTTGTCAAATACTGTGCTGATTACTTCACATACGCTGTTTTTAATACTTGAGATCTGACGACACAGATATTATTTTCTTTCTTGCCAGCTGTCGTCACACAGCCGACAAGTGGCAGAACCAAGATTTAAACTTGTTTCTTTGATTCCAAAGCCCGTGTCTTAACTGGTATGCTTAAAGAGATTCTCTAACACCTTAAAACTTAAAAGCTGTTTGAACTAGCGTTATTATTTTGTCTAGTAATCCCACTTACTAATTTATAACAAGGAGTTGCCATCTTACGGACACCCAGAGCATGTAGTTGCTATGATCAGCACATTCTTTCCCTTTGGGCATAATTATACAGGGAACACAATCATAATCAGGAGGTTGTTTCATGATCAAGGAATCAGAACAAGAGGACTTGAGTAAGTAGAATGTGAGGTAAGTGTTTGCTGGCACCAGGCTTTGATAGAAATGATTTTGCCTGTGGCCATCGCCACATGAAGAGTGCTCTTACCTCTAACCTTTGAGGTCAAAATCCTCAAATTCCTTTACCTGACTTTCCCACAAAAAGCTGGAGAAAGCGTTTCCTTAAGGATAAAAATATAGAATGCTTCATGAATTTGTATGTCATCTTTGTGCAGGGGCCATGCTAATCTTCACTGTTTCGTTCCAGCTTTTTGTTCTAGTCTTTCTGGTTCCAGCAATATCAATAGTAATTTTTATAGATATAGTTGATTATGCACACAGGCTATAGTCCAGTATATCTGGCCTGGGATCTAACTTAGGTCTTTACCATGTATCTTTCAGGTGACTTTTCATACCGTATACAGATCCATTGAATGTTCACTTTCAAGTTTATCTCTCAGAGGTTATTGTGTAGCCCTCATTTCTAAAATGGGAGAGTTAATCTTTCTGTTGCACTCATTACTTACAGTAATCCCTGTTAACATTAGATTGTACCTTTTCTGGAATTTGTTCTGTGTAGGTTAATTTATTTCATATATGTAATTATTGTAAATTTTTTTTTGTATTTGATACAACTATTTTTTATTCCTTTTTCCCTTAATGATTGTTTTCTGTATTTATCTATTTATTTAAGTTTTTATTTTTTATTAGTATATGTTTGCAGTAAATAATGACTACATTCCCCGTGGGGATTTGGTACACATACATAACACATTTTAATTCTTTTTGTTCCCTTCCCTTCCCCTCCTATCCCCTTCCTTTCTTTCCCCCTGCCCTGCCCTTCTCTTCTTTTCCCCTCCCCTTCCGTACCTTCTTGCCTTCCTTTCTTTGTTGTAGTTTTGGTGTCTCCGTTCCATCTGTCCTGGGTTATCCTCAGGAAATACTTCTTCCCTTGGCTGCCCTTCTTCCTCTTTCCCCTGCAGTTAGTACCACCTCTTGTTATGCTATGTTTTTTTTTCTTTTTCCCTTTATCCTGGGAAACCTTGTCAAGTTTATCCTCTGCAGAGAACAATCTGACAAGATTTTCTACTTGTCACTTTCGGTTTGATAGTCTTTTACTTTTCAATTTTGCTATTGTACTTTTGTTTCTCAACTTACCTACTTTCTTTTTCGCTTTATCCTGTTATTTCCCCATCCCATCTGAGCCAGTTGTATGACTTTCTACAACTGTTTCATGTAGTGTTTTCTGACGCCTTTATTTTTTAGAGCAGCTTCGAAAGGAAGGTACCCAGATAATCCTGCGTAGTCCGTGCAGCACACATGCATAGCCACCCCCATCAGCATCCTCCCCCAGAGTGGTACATTTGTTACAGTCAAAAGCCCCACACTGTAACCATCTAGCTTTTACGTGGAGGAGGCCTTGCAGTTTTCATAGTAAATTATTTTTAGAGATAGACTTTTCTTCTGTTACCCTTGTGCCATATTATTTTTTCCCATCAGGTTGTATTTCCTCCCTGTTAATCCATGTTCTTATTAGGAGTTCTCTCTAGAGTTGGTGTAGTGAAATGCCAGGGCTATTAAGGTTGCTTCAGGCTCAGCTCCCTATCCGTCTGTTGGAAGTTCTTTCTCTGAACTAATGTGGTACCTGTTAGGCACACAGCCAGTGCCAGTGTACAAGGCTGACTGACATGGAAACTGCTTTCCCACCTCTGCCAAGACTCCTCTCTCCAGCGTCCCTGCTGCCAAGGCTCCTCCTGCCCCACCTTATATCGGCTGCGCTCTGGGGCATGTGCTTCCTCGAAGGCTCCGGCAAGGGACTCCCACCCCTCCCAACTGTCTGACCCCTCTCTTACTTGAAAGCTTCAAGCTTTGAACTTGGGATTTAAAATATGAAAATAAAGACGGATGCTGAGTCTTTCTTGAAAGGCAGCACCTGTGAACTGGAAGGGCAGTGTTTAGTTCTCCAGTTGGTATAGCCCAGATGCTGATGCAGTGATTTAAACTGTGAGTGCCTCTCCTATTGGTTTAGGTGGGCAGAGTTACTCCTCCTCTGAGATCTTTCATGAGGCAAAGCATAAGCAGACCTGTGTGTCTTGGGTTGAGTCTATGTATCTTAGTTACCAATGTTTTCCTAGGTTTGGGCAATAGATCATATGTCAGTCTAGGTAATATTTGATGTTTGTGTTTTTGTTGTGTTAAGTATTTTTTTTAAATTTTTTTGCAATGTAGGATCAAACCTAAGGCCTTGTATATGCCAGGCAAGTGGTCAACCACTGAGCTACACCCCCAGCCCTTTTTTTTAGTACATTTTCATATTGAGTGAAGTTAAGAGAGGCCTTGTTAGGGACTGTTAGTTACATGTCTTTTCCTTTTTAAATTATTGAGATGTTGTGTCTCTTTCTCATTCAAGCTTACGTATTTATAGTGTACTACAGCTTTCAAATGTATTACAGATTGGTTTCTGTCTCCTGAAGCTTCATTCACTTATGCCAAGTCTTTATGCATATGTCTAAATACTCTGTGTGATAAATAATGCAGTTTATCTCTTGGCAAATGTCTTTCAGGGCTAAACTCATGTTTTTGCTGCAATCTTTTTGACATTCCAAACAATAGAGATGATATATATTGATTAAATATACAAATCACCTGGGAGTAGTCACCTACCATTAAGGAAGGGATTGCAATGTTTACTTACATGACAAACGTAGTTTTATCTAAGTGTAACCACTAACTTTGAATACATTCCTTCCTCACAAAAACACGAAGGAAGCCTGTGTTTTTGTTGCCCTTCCTTTGGCAAACAGTACTTGGGACATTCTGGGGAGTTCATATCTTGGTTCTGTGTCCTACCTTTGTGTTGACTGTATAAGAATTAGGTAACATGATATAGAAAGAAATGTAGAGGAACCATTACCAAGTGGATAAAGGTACAGACTGTAGTCAGACTGCCTGGATTTGAATTTCTGCAGTGCTTCCTGTGTAACCTAGGGTGAATTGCTAAGCATTCCAGTTGCCATTTTAAAACATGTCTCACTTATTTTTTTTTTTTTTGCATGTTGGGGATTGAATGTAGGACTTTGCACAAGATGGGCAAGTGCTCTGCCACCGAGCTATGTCCCAGTCCTTTTTATTTTAATTCATTCTTTTTGTTTATTTATTTATTTTTTGAGACAGGGTCTTACTATGTAGTTCAGGCTGACCTTAGACTCACTATGTAGTCGAGGCTGGTCTCAAACTCACAGCAGTCCTCCTGCCTCAGCCTCCCAAGTGCTGGGATTACAGATGTGTGCCATCATGCCTGGCCTTTTAATTCATTCTCAAACTGTGTTTATTTAAACAAATTTTACAAATGCTTTCTGGAACAAGACAAGTTATAAAAAAGGGAGGGGGGACCAACTTCTATGTATTTTGTATTTGGTCACCTTTGTGAGTTTTTTAAAAAATGTTTTTTGTTTTGGTTTGGTTTTTGCAGTAGTGGGCCTTGAGTCCTGGGCCTTGCACTTAGCTAACCCCTGGCCCTTTTCATTTATTTATTTTTTTTCTGAGATATGGTCTTGCTAGTTACTCATGGTGAACTTGAATTATGATCTTTCTGTCTCAGCCTCTGAAGTAGTTGGCATTACAGGCATGTGCCACCTTGCCTGGCTTCAGTAGTTTTTAACAGAAAAAGAGTAGTCACCATCTAAAAATAAACACTGTTTTGTATTTGGGTGTATTTCCATCTAGTCACCTTTTTCTTTGCAAATATAACTTAAAATTCACACCGACAAATAAGTATTTTACTAGAGTAGATATTCCATTTAATTGCATAGACTGCCATTTTACTTCTAATTATATGAATATTTTCCATGTCTTCAAAAACAACCTGGTGAAAAAATAACTTAGTATTTTATCTCCTGACTGTAGTATTTATTTAGTGATTTGTAATTGTTTCATTTTATAAACGTTACTACATTAGTTTTTGCTCCTAATATGATTTTTTACTATAAAGTATAATAAGTAGGTAATTATGCAAAGGGAAAGACATTTTTTGTTCTTTTTTGTTTTTTTGAGAGAACGTCTTGCTACGTAGTTCAGGCTGGACTTGAACTCACTATGTAGCACAGGCTGGCCTCAAACCTCTGGTGATCCTTCTGCCTCAGCCTCCCAAGTGCTGGGATTACAAGTATGCACCACCATTCCTGGCCAAAGGGAAGGACATTTTAAGGCTTCTGATCCATAGTAGTAAATGTCCATCTAGGCTTATGTACCTTCTGACAATGCTGATTACTTTGTTCACTGCCCTTTTATTATTGGAACAGTAGAGTGCTTGCCAAGCATGCACAAGATCCTGGGTTCCATCCTCAACATAGATACACACATACACACATGCAAACATACATATATAAATATCTCAGTTTTTAAAATTATATAGTTTATCTCTTGGCAAATGTGTTTGGTCTCTAAATAACAAGATCAGGTGGAAATGGTGAGATACACGTGTAACCTCTATAATCTCAGTATTTTGGAGCCCAATGCAGGAGGACTGAGAGTTTAAGGCCAGTCTGGGTTACATAGTGAGACCTTATCTCAAAAATCAAACAAAAAAAAAGTACCTTGCATCAGTGTCTCTCAATCATGTATCCTTGAGTTCATTTGCAAAGTAATTTATTTTCAAGGATACATGGAAAGAGTATTACATATAAATATTACAAAAGTTATACAGTATTAGCTGTGTCATTGAGGTACAGGGGAAACCTTTGCAAATGTACAGGGAGCTATTGACAAAATGTGTTTTCGAATCATAGGATAAATGTGTCTGTACATACATGCATGTATTTACATACTGAGCCTTACATGGTTTAATTTAATGTCTGTTCAAAATGACTACCTTTTCTGCAGTAGTCTCCTATCCTATCCTGGTTCCTGCTCTCATTTGTAATAGTACCTATCATTTCTTGACTTAATTTTACATATCATTTATGCATATATTTCTGAATGATCTATCTACACTAGACAGTTTCCTTGTGATGTCTTTGTCAGTTTGGTCTCTTGGTGATACTGGCCTCACAACAAATTAGGAGGTGTTCCCTTTTCTTGCTTTATTTACTTATTTATATATTTTTTACTTCATTTTATTTTATTTTTTTTGCGGCACCAGGGATTGAACTCATGACCTTGTGCTTGGCAGGCAGGTGCTTAGGCCACTGAGCTAAATTCCCGGCTTTTGCATTTTTTGGGAAGAGTTTGCAAAGGCTTAGCAGGCATAAAAGAATAGAAACTATGCCTTTGCTTCAATTTATTTGAAGGTAAAAATGAGACAAAATGAATATATAGTGTCAAAAAATAAGACAGTGCAAGGAGCGGGCTTTTAAGAACCTGTGATGCCTTCCTTCTTGACCTAGGTGGTGATGATACAGTTCTTGCCTTCTGATAAATTACTGAGTTGTACACTTATCCCTGTCTCCATGTGTATGTTACATATCAGTAAAAAGCAGTGCATGCTGTGGATGAGGTAGAAGTGGTTTTTCCTGGCTGTAGCTATTAAGAGTACATTTATTTTCCTTCTTTCTTTCTTTCTTTTTTGGTACTGGGGATCGAACTTACAACCTCGCGCTTACCAGGCAAGCACTTGAGCCACTGAGCTAAATCCCCAGCCCAAGAGTGCATTTTCTTAATTGAGTTTAAAAATAATTATAGAGTCAGCCAAAAGTTACAAAATGGTATGTTTTCTTTGCTTTATTGTGTCTTTTTTTTTTTTTTTTTTGGTACCAGGGGTCGAACTCATGACCTCACACTTGCCAGGCAGGCGCTTAGACTACTGAGCTAAATCCCCAGCCCTGTTGTGTCTTAAAGATTTCATCATTAATATCTGGTTGAAGTTAAGAAGAGAAGGATTTTTTTTTGTCTCTGGAAACATCATACTGGAAGGTAGTTTATATTCATTTATTTATTTTTGAAGTACTGGAGATCAAATTCTGGTCCTTGTGCATGCTAGGCAAGCACTCTGTCACTACTCTACATCCCCACCCCCTTATTGTATTTTGAGAGAGGGTCTAACTTGCCCAGGCTGGCCTCGAACTTTTGATCCTCCTGCCTCAGCCTCTCAAGTAGCCGGGATTACAGGTCTGTGCCATCACACCCGGCAAGTTTATATTCATAATACTTAGGGAGTATCTTTATGTCATCAATCAGATTTAATTTCATAACTTTGGATTAGTCGTATTGGACAGCATGGCAGGGTCTAATTTGAGGTAGGAAATAGATGGATAGATAACTTTTTCCTAGAGAAGAGATTGACCTTGATTTAATTTGATTAGTGAATTGTTCTTACCCATTTCTGGGGACAACTCCAAAGTGTCCCCTGTGCAATTCCAGGAGAAGAAATAAAGGAACAGAGGCTATATTGGGAAACAGTATCATGATAGGGGTAAAGAGTCCTATGACCTACTGTCCTCTCCCCTGGCTAACCATGTACAGACTTGTTATAACCAGCAGGTTAAATTGATTGAAGTTAAAAATGTTACAGGTAACTTCCACTCCTCTGGCCTGGGGTTTTCAGATGGAGGAGCTTCCGGAGACTAACAGTTTGGCCTCTCTTTTTATCCAGTGGGAGGTACCAGCTGAAGTAAGCAGGGAAGAAAAAACTGAGCTTGTGTAGCTCAGACCTCTACACATCTCTTCCAGCGTAGGCTGTCCTCGGTGTTCACATGAGCTCTATTTGAAAAACATTTCTCACTTCTGATGGGAGGGTGCAGGTCAATACATGGGTTAAACCATTAGTCAAATAAATTTAATTTAGAGGTAAAGTGATTACAAAGTTCGCTTGGCTGTTGATATAAGGTACAATCTCCACTTTACCGCCACTGATTCCAAGTTAATATCTGGAGCTCCATCTTTTCTGATTTCAGGGTCTTTTCTCACTTTTTTATGTTTTTGGTCTTTTGTTTTTGTTTTTTGTACTAGGGATCAAACTCATGACCTTGCACTTGCCAGGCAGGCACTTGTGCCGCTGAGTTAAATCCCCTGCCCTGTTTTTGATTTTTGCTTGTTTTTAGTTTTTTAAGGCAGGGTCTCACTGTATAATTCAGGCTGGCCCTGAACTCACAGTGAGCCCCCTGCCTCAGCCTCCCGGCTTCCTCACTTGTTTATAGAACTCAGAAAGGATACAAAAGGGTGATGCCAGTATTTTGTTTAGGTCTGATTATTGCAAGCATTGTGTTGTTTAACAGTGGTTTTATTTTGATTTGTGTTTTGTGACCTAATCTGAAAGTGAGCCTTTTACAAGCCATTGGCTTTCATAGACATAACTGATATGTTTGGCTGCTGCTCTATCAGTTTGATTTGTACTTTAAGATGCCACTTAATGCATTTATAGTATTTAGTCATTTATGTTTAAAGTCTGTTTGATGGCATATTTGTCTTGTTAATGAATTAATTCTGTGTATGGTTTTACACTGCTGTGGCCTTTAGCCACTTATGTGAATAATATTTTACAGGTGCTGTTCCAGAATTAAAAGAAGAGAAATCACAGCCACAAGCGAAGCCACATTCTGGAGCTGTGGCAGAAACATTTAGAATTGTTAAGGATGCTCTCAGTGATGATGTTGTTAAAGCTACGCAAGCCATCTATCAGTTTGAACTGTCAGGTAAGGATTGTGTCTCATAATCTGGGGCTCTTAAGAAACAAAGTGGGATGTGGCCTTTTGAAGAAAATCAGTCTCTGGTAGTGATCACTTGGATAGTTGGCTGTATCTAGGACTCTTGGAAGGAGACATTTGAGAGCAGCAAATAATTACTGATGTGAAGTTAAGACTGGTGTATATAAACAGGAGTATAGTACTTCCAGTGTTAAATAACTTCTTAGAGCCAGGTATGGTGATGCATGCCTGTAATCCTAGCACTCTAGGAGGCTAAAGCAGAAGGATCACAGGTTCTAGTTTGCCCAGGGCAACCTAATGAGATCCTGACTCAAAAATTTTAAAAGATTTTTTTAAAAGAAAGGTTGGGTTGGGGAGCTGGGCCTGGTGGTGCATGCCTGTAATCGCAGCACTTGGAAGGCTGAGACAGGAGGATTGTTGTGAATTCGAGACCAGCCTGGGCTACAAAGTGAGCTCAAGGCCAGCCTGAACGGCATGGTGAGACCCTCTCTCAAAAAGGCAAGGGCTGGGGATTTAGCTCAGCAGCCTAAGTGCCTGCCTGGCAAGTGCAAGGTTGTGAGTTCAATCCCTGGTGCCGCAAAAAAAAAAAAACAAAAGTTGGGGATATAGCTCAGTATGAAGGCCTTGAGTTCAGTCGTCCATACTACAAAACAAAGAAAATTTCCAAACTCTTCAGCATACTTGTATGTAACGGAGAGAGAATATGTAGAAGGGCATGATGCATCATGATATGAATCATAAATTATAAGTAGTATAATTCAGTAATTTATTAGTCCTGGGCACTGATTAGTCAGCTTTCCTATTGCTGGGACAAATTACCCAACACCCACAACTTAAAGGAGGATAATTTTATTTGGCTTATATTTTCAGAAGATTCAGTTCATGGTTGGCTGACTCCAAGGCTATCATGGTGGCAAGGTACACGGCAGCCAGGAAGCAGATCAGAGGAATATCATCAAAGAGGAAGGGGCCAGGGACCATATATAGTACCCACGATCATGTCTCCATAACCCACCCAGACACACCCAGAAGTGTGCTTTTACTTATCCCCTAGGTGACTTCCAAGGCAGTCAAGTTGACAGTTAAGCTTAACCACCACAGGCATCTTACTATTTTTATCTTTGAATGTGGTCAGCTTTTTAAAACCTCTTTATTTTTTGTCTGTGTAACTAATACAGGTTAATGGTGGTTTTTAAGAGCTCCGTACCTTGTTTCCACTCTATACAGCCTTTTTTCATTTTTTGGCTCCTCTGCTTTATGTGATCCGTTTTTGCCTTCCTATTTTTACTTCTTATTTGCCTTTGGAATCCATGGTCCATTGCTTCAGTCACTCTTCTGCCTGTGTGTTAAGCTCACGGAACCTTTTGTGCTTATGTCATGTTCCGTCGAAGGCCTAGTGAGGGTGAATCAAACATGCGGCTGCTGCCCCATAGTTGCATCAGGCTGCTAAGTCTTGCTGGAGAAAAGAAGAAAAAAACTCCACTTGTTCAAGTGGAGTCTAAGCAACATCTCAGAATTCTGTGTTTTTGGTTTACTACCTCACTTTCCACTGCAACTATTTTAAACCTTCACACAAACTTATAGACAGGAACTGCTTCAGCTTCCTGCCATCAGCCGTTATAGGATCAACCGTTACGGGCTTCTCCTTCTCTCCTAGTGAAACAGAGCTCAGCTTTTGATCAGTACCTCCCCACCTTCGATCTCCGCACAGTTCTGAGTACCTGGGATCGTCCTCAGATGCAGAATGTGATGCACAGGGCTGGGCTGGGGTCTTGGGTTCTACTCTTCTGACTGGTGGTGACTGGATTGCAGTACATGGATGACAATTTCAGTAGCAGAGTTCTAGATCCTGTTTCGGTTGCCTTCTTAGGAATTGTACTGCTAATTATTGCCTTCTTTTCAACCTTTTCGTCTTGTAGTCTCTTCTCTAGTTTCAGCTGAATATCCTTAGCTCTTTTCTACCTTTAAAACAGAATCTAAATAAATAAATAAATAAAACAGAGCCTAACAGTGGTAACAAAACTATTCACACTCTTTTCGTCTTTTCAAGGGAAAGCTTAATTTCATCTGCACCTCACACTCTTGCTTTGATACCATTTTCCTCTGTTCCATAAAATTTGCTTTTTTTGGTCTATTGTGGTAGTGCACACCTGTAATCCCAGTGCTCTGAGGGAGGCTGAGGCAGGAGGTTCATAAGTTTGAGCCCAACCTGGGCAACTTAGTGATAAGACTCTGTCTCATAATGTTAAAATAATTTAAAAAAAATGAAAAACAAGGACTGGAGATGTGGCTTAGTAGAAGAACCCTGAGTTCAATCCATAGTACTGCAAATAAATAAATAATAAATAAATAAATAAAATACTACTTTCTCCAGGGTCTTGTATGACACCCATGGCACTAGAGGGCTTTGTCATTTTTACTTGTGACCACTCTGCAGTGCCTGGGCCTGTTGACCACTCTTCCTTCTGGAAATGCCCCTTTTTTGGCTTCTTTCTTGGTACCTCCCTGTGTTCCTTCCTGGCCCTTGGCTGTGCTCTGTTGGTCTCCTTTGCGTGATCCTTCTCCTCCACGATGTTTTCAGGTTGTTGTCTTAGCACTCTACACTGCACAGACTTTCTCTAGGAATCCACAACCATTTGTGTAGCTTCAGCGACCATCTGAACTGATTAATTATGTTTCTGGATGTGTAGCTTAGATTTCATTTGACATTTTTACTTGACTGTCCCAAAGCCTCCAACTGAAAATCTACTGAATAACTCACCATTCCCAACACATGGCTTAGCCACTACCCATTAAATCTGCTGTTCTTCAGAAGTCCTCGCTCAGTAAAGAAACTGCCCCTATTACCCAGTTTTCCGAGTCAAAAAATAGCAGATCATTCCTAGGCACCCTTCCTACTTTTCTTCTGCATATTCAAATCAGTTACCTGGGCTTGTGATTCTGCTTTGAAATTGTATATCAAATGTGCCCACCTTTCTCCACCCTGATCCACATGCACACATTCTCAAGTTCCTAGTGTACCCCATTACCATCCTTACCAGCCTTGCACATCCTCTTTATCCCTCTCTGTGTTAGTCAGCTTTGCTGTTGCTGACACCCACAACTTAAAGGTTTAATTTAAGTCATAGTTTCAGGAGATTCAGTCCTGGTCAGCAGGCTGTAGGCAGAAACCTCATGGTGGTAGGGCGTAGCATAGCCAAGATGCTTAGTCCGCGGTAATTGGGAAGCAGAGCAAGGGAACTATACCAGAGGGGATTGAGCAAGGGGCCATAGAGAGTACCCAAGGTCACATTTTAGGACCAACCCAGACCCACCAGGAGCATGCTTTACCAATCTGCTAGGCATTTCTGAACTCTTCCAAGTTGGCTTATCCGTTAACCATCACACTCCCCAGTGTATTGTCTACATTCCAGGTGAGAGAACTTACTTAAAATGCAAACTGTAGTCCATCATTCTCCTTCCATGGCGCCTCCTACAGGATGAAGTCAGTAAGTCCATGCCGTGGCTCACTGTGCTCTGCGCCTAGACCGCTCCTGAGCTCATCTGATGCCACTGACCCCTCCCTTTCAACCACAGTCCTACAGTACTTTTCTCAGTTCCTCATGTGTGCTGCATGCACTCTCAGTTTTGCTTTTTATTTTGAATATCCTGAGTTCCCATTGCCTGGAATATTTTCCCTCTTCCTAATCTATCTAGCTAATTCTTCACCTCGAAAGCTCAGCTTCAACTGGGCTTTTCTAGACCTGTTTTTAACTTAATTAATTAAGCTTTTGTAATTCAGGCATCAAATCTAGGACCTTACAAGTGTTAGGCAAGTACTCTACTGCACTTAATGTGTGCTTTAGCAAGTGATTGGGCAACTACTACTGAGCTGCACTCTCAGCTTGTCTGTCTGTCTTTCTCCCTGTCTCTTTCTTTCTCTCCTTATATATCTGTCTGTCTGTCTACTGCAGAATGGGGATTGAACTCAGGGCCTTCTCACTGAGCAGCATCCCTAGCCTTTTTGTTCTTCATTTTGAGACAGGCTCTCACTTAAGTTGCTAAGTTGCCTGTGCTGAGCTTCAAGTTAGCATCCTCCTGCCACAGCCTCCCAGAGTGCTGGGGTTACAGGTATGCACTGTCATGCCCAGTATTTTTATGGTTTGGGGATCAAATCGCAGGCTTTGCACATGCTAGGCAAGTGCTCTAGCAAGTGACGGCTGAGCTACCATTGAGGTACATCCCAGGTAATTTAATTTATTATGATAAAATATGCATAAAATTGCTATTTTAAACTATTTCCAATAATACAGTTCAGTAGCATTAAGTACATTTACATTATCATGCACTCATCACTACTATCCAACTCTAGAACTTTCTCATCATCCCAAACGGAAGTTCTGTGCCCGTCAAACAATAACTCCCATCCCTCCTGCCCACAGACCTGTTTTTCTTTGTGTTTATGAATTTCACTATTCTAGGCACCCTGACCTTTTATTAGTGTGCTCTCTCATCACCTTCCACCTCCTTTCTTGTGAGAAGAACCACATTTCTCTTGTTCACCAAGTGGTCAGAATCTAGCACAGTAGCTGGAGTATAGTAGGTGCTTAGTAACTATTTGCTGAGTTTGATGGATAGAGGCCTAAGGGTTTTAACCTGGGAAACAGCATTTTGAAAGATGATCTTAACTGTAGTAATTAAGTAGTTAAGTGTGTAGTTAAGTGTGTAGTTAAGTGTGTGTCTCTATCTGTGTGTCCCTACAGGTGAAGACGGTGGCACGTGGTTTCTTGATTTGAAAAGCAAGGGCGGGAATGTTGGACATGGGGAGCCCTCTGACCGGGCAGATGTGGTGATGAGTATGTCTACAGATGACTTTGTTAAAATGTTTTCAGGTGAGTCTGCAATTTGATTAGTTTACTTGTTGTTCAGGGAAAATTTAGTTCTGATATTTTGCTTTCTCCTTTTCCTCATGGCTGAGATCAGTAAATGTTCATAACAGTAGCATCTTAGCAGCTCTTTATGTTGAAGAGCGTGTAGTCTTGGGATAACTGTTCTTATTTTGCCTCTTCTGCCACTTCTCCCTCATCCAACCAATGGAGAGTAGGTGTCAAAATTTTTTTCATAACTGAGATGCTAACAATAAAATTTTGGAAACAGATAATTCAAAAAGACTCCTAGGCAGGCATGGTGGCACACATCTGTGATCCCAGCACTTGGGAGGCTGAAGCAGGAGGATTGCTGCAAGTTCAAAGCAACCTGGGCTACTTAATGAGACCCTATTTTGAAAAAAAAAGGGGGGCGCTGGGGATGTAGCTCCTGAGTGTGATTTGCGGTACCAAAAGGAAAAAAAAAAAAGACTCTCATTCCAGTGGCTTGACTGAGCTGGCCTGAGAAAAACTCTAGAGGCACAAAAGTCAGCAGTGGCCCCCTTATTGAAAGTAAAGTCATGTTTCAGCCTTGCCAGCTGTCATCATAGGAAGTACTGTAGCTCCCTACTCTCTGCTGTGGCCCAGCGTCTCTGCCATCTGTGGGAGCCCTAACCCAGGGAATCTTTTGCTTGGTATTCTCTTCTTTTCATTTTCCCCTAACAGTGCCAGAAAAATTTTAAGGGCAATTTGCTTTATTTTCTACTTTTAGGGCACTATTTCATCTGGTAAGTTAATTAAGATAAATTCTGAAAAATTAGCAACAATACTCTAAACTTACGCATTATATTATAATCTAAAGACTCTCTTATGTAATGACTTATAAATATTATTCATACATTGTTTTAATCTTGACAGATAAGCCCACAGTGTATTCCATGCTGAGTCTTGCTTTCCAATTCTAAAGAAGGATGCTAGTAGCCTGCATTCTATCTCAATTTTATATGATACCCACAATGATCAAAGTTTAATTTTTCGTTTTTTGTAATAATGTTAGTTATTGTACATAAATTGGGAAGCATACTTAAGAAAAAAGAAAATAAAATATTTTTGCAACACTGAAAGATGACCATCAGTTAATTTTAACATGTATGTATATTTGTGTATGTATATAAATATGCATGCGTGCTTATAAAAATAAGACCAGATCATTCCTAGTATTTAAAAATATTTTTCATACACTATAACATTTTTCAATATTAATAGTAACCTTTTTAATCATTTTTAGTAGTTTGGTTAGTGTTTCAAAAACTATTTCTTCATAGAGTTAGACTACTTCAGACACAAAAAATGCTCAATAAATGCTTAGTGAATATGAATCTTATACTTTTTTAAACTTTAAAGGTCATGTTAAACTGGGTGTGATGGTGCATGTCTGTAATCCCAGCCCTTGGGAGGCGGAGGCAGGAGGATCACTGCAAGTTCAAGACCAGCCTGGGGTACAAAGTGAGCTCAAGGCCATCCTGAACTGCATAGTGAGACCCTGTCTCAAAAAAGGGCCATGTTAAAATTATTGTCAAGCCTGGGGCTTTAGCTCAGTGGCATAAGCACTTGCCTGGCAAGCACGAGGTCATGAGTTTGATCCCTGGTACCAAAAAAAATGATAATAATGATAAAATTATTGTCAACCTCTAAACTGAAATAATTATTTCTAATATTTATTGTATGATGGCTGTGGGTTGAGCAGTACCCTCAGAAGTCCTTTGAGATAAAATAGTTTTTCCATCATATAGAAATAGAGACTAAGACTTCGATGAATTGAATAATAAAGTCAAAATCTGATAAAGGGTGAATAAATGTGGGAGCAAGGATTTGAATCCAGGCTAACTTCAGAACTAATGCTTTTGTCGTGCTTTTCTGATGTCTAAAGGTGAATCAGTGACTTTTTTTTTTTGGATGGTGCCAGGGCCTTTACACCAACCTACATTCCCAACCCCACCTCCTTTAAGTATTTTTGAGACAGGGTTTGCTAAGTCACTAAATTGTTCAGACTGGGCTCAACTTTCTAATCCTCCTGGTTGAGCCTTCCAAAGTGCTGGGGTTAAAGGCTTGTTGCTACCATGCCCACCTTTGTTTGTTTTATTTGAGACAGATTCTCGTTATGTCCTCCTGGCTGACCTCGAACTCCTATGTACTGTGCGTACGCTGGGCTTGAACTCACAATCCTCCTGCCTCAGCTTCCTGAGACTGGGAATACAGGAAGGAGTACATGACCACATTGGCTTCAGTGGCTTCTTTTATTTACATAATATAAACTTGAAATAATGGGCTTTCCCCTTACATCTTTCTGTGACTATGATAGCTATTGAATGCTTTCAAAAAACACGTTACTATGGGACTGGGGATTTAGCTCAGCGGCATAAGCACCTGCCTGGCCAAGCACAAGGTCATGAGTTTGATCCCTGGTACCAAAAACAAAAACAAAAACAACAAAAAAGCATGTTATTATAAGGTGGTGTGTTGTGCCAACAATTTAGGTTGGAAGCAAATTTGTTTCTTATGTCCTTTCATTTTTGCTATTTATCTTTTCTGCTTTCTTTTAAATGGGTACATGTTAGACCTTATAACCTAAGAATTATCGTTTCAGAAAATATAGTCATTCTATTTTTATTTATATAGTGGATACATTATAAATACTTACATAAAACAACTAGTAATCAAATGATCATAATGTCTCATTTTGGCCAGTAGAGGCCACTGTATGGTAAAGCAGTGGAAGAGAAATCAGTTGTAGCTGGATGTAGTTACATGTGCCTGTATTCCCAGCTACTCAATAGGAAGAGGACCACATGAGTCCAGGAGGTCAAGGCCAGCATGGGCGACATAATGAAAGCCAGCCCATTTCTTAAACAAACAAACAAACAAACAAACAAAAACCAACCCACTTTCCCCTACATGCCCCCCAAAAGAAAATAAATTGTGCAAGATTACTTTATCTGAGGAATGTATACTTGTGTACATACATAGAGCTATTTTTTGGAGTTTTTTTAAACAGTATTGTTGAAGTATAATTTACATACCATAAAATACATCATTATAATTGTACATGATGTTTAATAGATTTTTACAGTTGACTAACCATTTCTACAGCCAGTTTGAGAATGTTTCCATTACACTAAAAAATACTTTCTGCGGTAGATCCCTCTTTCCATCCTGTCACCCTATCGCTAACCAGCCAATAGCCAGCCAAACACTGTTGCTTTTTGTCTCTGTACACACTTTTTACAAATGGAATTACAAATTACAAATGGAATTACTAAAAATGAAGAAGGACCTCGACTAGTGATCTGTGGTACAATATGGGTGGATGAATCTCAAAGGCTTTATTCTCTGAAAGAAACAAAGTGAAAAAAGACTACAGATTTTTCATTTTTGGATTGAACCCAGGGCCATTATACTGAGCTGTGTCTCCAGCCCTTTTTTGTTTTTTGAGAGACAGGGTCTTGGTAAATGGATAGGTTGTCCAGGATGGGCTGAGACTTGTGATCCTCCTGCCTCAGCCTCCCAGAGTGCTGGGATTACAAGCATGAGCCACCACACCTGGCTTCAATTCCTTCTTACTGCGGAATAACATTCCATGGTGTGGGTGTGCCGCGTATTGTTTATCCACTTGCCCATTGGTGGACATTTGAATTGTTTCAGTTTGGGGCTCTAATCAGTATTACCATCCTCAGCATTCTCACATGTGTTTGTTC